>NMRB01000523.1:68539-78855 GCA_002633025.1 Notospermus geniculatus
GCTGTCTGCCGTGTCGTTGTTATTCTCTGTCGTCGCTGTCTTTGCTGTCGTTGCTGTCTGCCGTGTCGTTGTTATTCTCTGTCGTCGCTGTCTTTGCTGTCGGTGCTGTCTGCCGTGTCTCTGCTGTTTCCTTGTTATTCTCTGTCGTCGCTGTCGTTGCTGTCGGCCGTGTCTCTGCCGTTTCCTTGTTATTCTCTGTCGTCGCTGTCGGCCATGTCGTTGTTATTCTCTGTCGTCGCTGTCTTTGCTGTCGGCCGTGTCGTTGTTATTCTCTGTCGAGTCGTCGCTGTCTTTGCTGTCGGCTGTGTCGTTGTTGCTGTCGTCGATGTATTTCGTTGATCACGTCTTCTGCCGTTTACTAGCTGGTACATTGAACACTAAGAAGTAGTCCCCGCACACGAATATATAATTACCTCGGTACCCGTTGTGTATGTGTGGTAGGGGATTTTCAAGTCGCTCCCTGCCTAGGCCTAGGCCTAAATAAAAGCCCTAGGCCTATAGGCCTACTACCGACTAGCTAGGCCTACTGGCACTGTAGTGCATGCTATTTGTGATTGCACTGCGTTGCCTATAGACAAATCCCAAATTCCAAGTTCTGCGCACTTCCGCCGAAATAGCAACAAGAACCTCGATCTGAAACCAGCTGACGTGACGCAATCCGTGATTCAGCAATGGTCATCTCTGACGTAACGTCGTCCAAGTCACTGTCGTGGGGTTCTCTGCGTCACGTCATTCAGTTTCAGACCGAGGTTCTTGTTGCTATTTCGGCGGAAGTGCGCAGATCTTTCCCGTTTACGTCAATTTGGGATTTGTCTATACATGAGCACCTATGCTTCATCCATCATGATTCATTCATGTCCATGCATGCATGTCATCACTGACCTGCTGACACTGACTTGTCAGCTCTGCACTGCCACTGCCACTCTGCATGCAGCTCTGTGCACATAGGCGAGGCTCTATCCACATAGGGCCTACATACATGTATGCATACGCCTACATACATGACATACATGCATGCATAGCATGTGCAGCAGCGGAATGTTGTACAGGGTTGACAGACAGGCCTACCGCTTCACGGCAAATCTCACACCCACCAGTCGAAGAGGCAACGTTTACTCGCAGTAGGCTATAGGCCCTACCTTCGATATCCTCAGTGTGGCGTGGCCAAATGAAGGAGGATTTGTGATTTAAATATCATGCATTGTCATGAAAATCTGCACAAATTCCACAATCTCAAGTTAGTTGTTGTTGTCGTGGCACCGTGTTAATGGAGTACGATTCCTACTGAGCCGTAAATCAGTCCAGTTTGCATTGGCTTGCAGGCGAACCCTGGTCCAGGGCCTGGAGCTTCACAAGGGCACAGGGCTCAAACCCCTGTGTACAAGGGTCTGTTCAATGAAAATCCATGCATATCCAGACAGGATAAGCAGATCTCTGCGGATCCCAGTCCGACAATCATCTGTCCCCACGAACAGTAGGGCCTAGTTCATCACATCCACAACCTCAGAAGTGACAAGGGAATGAGTTCAGGGGTCAAGTATGGTATAGCGGGCCAAGCCATGGGAAGTGACACATCTCCATACATTGCCGCTTATTCCGTGTACACACATGTACACACTCAGTGCACTTCCCATGGCTTGGCCCGCTATACCATACTTGAGCCAGGATTTCCATTGTGTGCCATGGACATGATGGAGTAACGTCACTTCCGATCGGGGATTCTAAACTTTAGCCGTGACAAGCAAGGGCCCATGTTTCCCCAAGTAAAGGGCAGGGAATCAGTCAATTACGGTACTTGACCCACACACAAGTTTGGAATAAAAGATATTCAGTGCGACTTATCATCCACATGCCTGGTGTAGCTTGCTCGATGCTGGTTGAATGGGGTATGGCATCCTCCCACAGCAGGGGTTTTTACCTCACTTGTTTTCATCCACTCACAATATTGTGTGCAATTGTATGAAGAGGAAATCTCCCTGCTGTGTGAGGATGAGAGCATGGTAACTCCGCATGAAAATGTTTTGTAGTCGAGTGTAAGTGGTGTTCAAGAGTCATGGTCCTCCATGCTCAAGAAGCCACAAATAGATCCTCACAGTTCCTTTGCTTCCACATTGGAATGAATCCCATTCATGTAGGGTTAGGTTTGCCGTCACAAGAGGGCGCATGCGGATTAGAGTAGGGAATGGCAAGTTATTACCGGTAAACAGAAAAGACGCATGGATATTTATTTCAAAAAATACTGTGTATTATATCATGACAGGAATGCAAGCATAACACAAACATCCCTAACATTTATGCAAGAAAATGATATGAACAATGGATGACATCATCGACTCTGTACTAGTGCACTTACATGTACATAAGCATCTGAGAACGACTCCCTGTATTTCACCAACATGAAAAGGCTACTGATAATGTACATTTATAAGCGGTATTGAAGAGTTGACACTGAAACAATGAGATGAACCAAAAACTGCCATTTTTTCCAAAATCAACCTTTTCACACAACCATGTGTCACTAATTAGAGAAATCGGGCAAGTATCAATATGCATTCAGGAGAAAAAGACCACACAGTTTGATGAAATGAATTCACTGACAACTTCGAAGGTTTTCATATACCCAGAAACATATACAGGAGGCAAGCAACCAACTCACAAAAGGGGAACTTGGACAACAAACAGTGTTCCTGTGACTGAATAAAGGAAACAGTCATCGGTCATGTGACATGGTTAGTCCACAGATTGAAATTTTTGGCTGCTTCACTGTCAGTATTCTTTCCAAGTGGCACAGATTTCACCATTTTTTGCAAATGCAGGGATGCAACAGTCCTGTTACAGATTCATAATGAAGCAGTCATATAAAAATAACGAGTCATGAGTAAAAACTATTCTACAAACAAGGAATAACACAAGTCACTTTCACAACATAATCTTCTTTTTAAATGCATTTTCAAACATCCAAATTACTGGTGCAAAGAGGAACACTCACTTATAATGCTTCAAGTTCCATCGCATTCTGATGAAATGTGGTCTTGCAGCTTTGCACTGCACGGAAGTAATCACAACAGTAAAGAACTTCCCAAGTACCAGGATACAAATTTTCAATGTACATCACTAAACAGTACTGGAGTGCTTTCCTAGTTTGTGACCAACAAAGCTGGGAATTTCTATGGAATACAATTAAAGCAGAAGTTGCAAGGGACATGAGTTCAATTAATTTGATACTCGACAACAAACCAGACTTTTAAAATGTGACACCAGCATACACTGGAATTCTTGCTCTCCTGATTGCTTTCTTGTACCACCTATTTACAGCTTAATTACAACACAAAACACATGTACAGCTAGTAAAACAGACAATCATTATAATTGATGGCAAGATAGCCTTCCCTAGATATTGAAGGTGATAAGACACAATGTTCTGTTTAAAATACAAAATAGACCTTCAATACAAANTAACAACTGAATGGGGATCACCTAAGTTCTTACCTCGTCCACGTCCTCCACGACCACCCCCATATCCACCTTGTGAGTTACCATAACCTCCTTCACTACCGTAGTAGTCACTGCCACTTCCTGAGCCGTAATAGTCATTATAGTTATCGTAATTACTGCCGTTCTGACTGTAGTAATTATCTTGGTAGTAGTTTTCATCATATCCTTCATCTGCAACAGAAGAAATAGAAATGACCTCATCATACATCTAGCTGCTGATGTTTCTTAATCTTATGTAATATACAACATTTCCTCGTAAGAAAAGGACCCCTCCCCAATCTACTCACTTCCCCAGCTCTCATAGCCAGTCCCATATCCGCTGCTGCCTCCTTGGTAACCCTCCTGCCAGCCACCACTTCCACCACCGCGAGACCCGCGTCCTCGCCCAGCTGGAGCACTACTGTATCCTCCATAGCCACCACGTTCTTGGCCACCACCTCGACCACCACGGAAACCACCAGTCTGTCCTCCACGATTTTTAGGTGCAAGTTTGCATTCAACCTGTGAGGGAACAAACGAATAGATATAGAAAACTGCATGCTGTCAAAACTGACAGATCAAGTCAAACAATCTTCTAGCTGACAATTACCCATTAATGTTGGTATTTCATAATGTTAACCTCAAGCAAGTTTGTTTGGTATTTGGTTGGGACACTTTACATAAGCGTAGTTGAGTCCCCTTGAAACATTAGTTTGCAGGCACAATGCATTGAGTGTTTTATAACTTTCATTACAACGCTAGAAAACTGTTTCAAATAAATTCAAGGGATAACATGGTCATTAACTGAATCAAGGGCTTGGACTTCTTCTCCAGATGGAAATTCGTCCATCGCCTTGGCTTCATGTCTTAATGTTATTCATTGCAATTCAAGTTAGGTACCATCAATGTGTTTAACTTGTATTTCTCTTTACAAACACACGATCTTAGCATGCAATAACATTAACCCTTTTTCATACACCAAGAAGATAATGAAGACCTTCTCTTTAATTTGTTTGTCTTTTCATACTGCCGACCAACAGAAATACAAATTATGTTTCTTGGGGTTGGTTGTTAAATGAAAATGCTTAAAACCAGAAAAATTGTTTCCCCTGATCTCAAGGCTTCATTTATCTTTTTGTTACGCAAGAGGGGTCAAGACATACCTTATGAATTGCACATTATGCACTGAACAGCATCAGCAATCCATAATCCATGTCTACTGAGTTAGATTACTCGATAACTTGTTCACTATTACATTAGTCAATATTCTGTGCCAGTAGAATGGACTTTAATGTGAAATGGTAAAATCAACATTTCGCATAAGAGGTCACCATGAAAACCTGAAGTATCCACCAATGTATGCCAATACAAAATAAGCTGCAAGGCAAAACAATTTAAGTAGACAGGCATTAAAAATTGGGGCTGAAGTTGATCTTATGTTGTTCACTTATAAAGCTACGCCCAACTGTCAATTGAAATTTCTGAACTTAGACGAAATGTAATCAACATCTGGTGTAAGATGTATAAGACTTTGTGTGGTGTTTGAATACTTCAGGTTGAGTGTCACTGAATACATGTAGACCATAAATCTTATATAAACAATATATTCATATTAATAAAACTGGACCTTTTTGCCATCGATGATGAAATGACGAATCTCGCAAGCTTTAGCTACATCGTGATCATGCTCTAAAGTGAGGAACCCAAAGCCTAGAAGGATGTGATAGAATCAACTGCTTAAATCTCCATTATATTCTTCAATGTTCCACCCCGAACAGCCAGCACCCACACATTATTTTCAAAGAAGGTGTTCAAATGAATGGTTTCACGATTACATTACTTAATCACTTAAAGTATCTTTAATCAGGAAATCGCCTCAGATTCAGAATCGGAGAGAAAAATCACAAATAAAAGTCATGACTGTACATGTTTCACACACAACATTGTTGGTGATTCTAAGAAGTGGCATCCGGATGTTCCCTAACTATACCCTTAGCCACCATCACCACCAAAACCAGGCAGATGGCTTTTCCAGCAACATGTTGTGCATGAAATGTCGTACAACTGCAGCAGCACCACCTCCAATGAGTGACATCATTAGTTCTATTTGTAATTTTCTACCTAGAGTGGTTGAAAAAGAAGATAATCTAAAACCTACAACAGAGGCACACAGCATGCACAGCTCATGGCATAGTTAAGATTCTTCCAGCAACGGGGTGGAGGATGGAAAGGCACCTTTTACATAACATGAAAGAACATCCTTCTTTCATAGTGGGTAGTTGCCAGAATACTTCTCGCACAATAACACTCATAATATCTGTTATGAACATTTCCAGTGTACAACCATATATTAATGATAATCACTCTAAGTGGCAGAACAGCAACAAGTGCAGTAAATGTAAAGAGATCAAAAGAAGTGCTTGTTAATTGTGCATTAATAACTCAACTTAAGTCCCTAAAAACACTATACGCCAGGATCGGAATAGAAGCCAACAAAATCAGTGCCACCCTCGCAACTGAATCAAATTAGAGTACCAAATTAGGCTACTCTACCATGGGAATAAAGTGATCAGTGATGACACCTACACTAATTTTAGGGTTATGAACCGTGTAGCCACAAGCGAGATAAGCTCAACAACACATGCTAGAATGTGGCTGAGCCTATCTCCGACAATAGACCATGCTGTTTATCAGGACAACTACACATTTGTCCGCTTTATCCAGACAACTACTATCTGATTATTTAAAAGGCACTTTCAGTGCCTATCTTGCACATCGAATATTGGTTCTACACTTTACATCTGCAAAAAGATTTAGGCACTATGTAGGCTTTTAAAGTGCATAGCATTAACAAAATCATGTATTCCGAATAGGAGGTAGCACCTTTTCCTGGCAACAATATCCACATTGTTATTGCATCTAAATGTACTGTCATCAAAATGGAATGCACCGAGCGGTTTCCAGCTAATTCAGGCAGTACGACATACGAAATAGACTAAGTACAAATGATCGTCTGGGTCATCCAAACTATTATAAGGCAATAGGTACAAAATCAGCAATCAAAACAATTCCACAAACAGATAATACAATAAGTGAAACCATTCATTTAACACTTCCATTGTTCCCTTAAAAAAGGCACCAAGACAAAAGTTTCTCATTGGTATCATTAACACAAAGTATAAAAACTTTTGAATTGTGTAGATGGGCTGTTGACTTAAGGGTATTTGCGGCAACTTTAATACGTTATATTTAAGCTGGAACCTATTAAACTAAAAATAAAAATAGGAATATGTAAATTAGTTAATATTGACAAGTTAATGACAAGTATAATGCATTATCTATAATATAAAATGTCAATCATTTTATTCTTACTGGCATTACTGATGCCCAAAGGTACTTCTTGATAATGAGAATGTTTCAATTCTTCCCATTAATCTTAACACATTACTTGCATTATGTATCTCTTACTTAAGTTCATTTGAATGAAAAACCACTGTAAATGACAGAACTACATTTTAACATTTATGATTCATCCTGTAACTTATATATAGGGGAATAAAATTTCATTTTCATGAGGACTGAATCAATGCAAGTTCAATCTTTGTAAGCATTTAGCTTACCCCTCGGCTTCTGATCCTCCTTCCGTTTCTTGATGATTACTTTCTTCACCTGGAAAAGGCAATTTGTTGGCTTGGTGACAATATCCTCACTCAATACAAACAGCCAACAGCACAAGGTGGACTTTAGAAGCAGCAGCTACATTTTTTCTCTCAGTTTCTCATATGGCTTTATGCTTCATCTAATCAACAGAGATTTTTGTGGAAAGCTGGTATGGGAGTCGAGTGACATTAATCAAAAGCTATTTAATGGTAAGGTCATGTAAAACATACCTTTATATTTCCATGGTGACTTTCGATAGAATTTTTCACCATATCTTCATCTGCAGATGGGGGCAGCCCACCAATGAAGACATTTAAATTCCCAGCTTGGCCTTCGTTCTCTAGTTCTCGCAACTGTATTGAGAAACAGGTGAAAATGATTTACTATTATAACACTCGCGTCGACAAAAGTGAAAAGGAGAGAAACAAATATGACAAAAGAATCATCAAGTCAAGACCTGTTTTATGCTATGAACTTACTGCACCAAGATCGAATCTCAGGTATGGAAATTCATATTACACCCACATCCTATGCTACACAAGATGCCCAATGAAGGAATCACTCTAGTTTGGAAACAAATCAATTGATGAATTTACCTGGAGGTTTAGCTCCTTGTTCACGGCTAACCTGGGTGTCAGCTGCAAAGAAATCACAAGTTCTATAGCATGATTCTCGAAAGTGATTGCAAGGACCACCAAAACCCCTTGCTCGGAGGAATCTTTGAATAAGCTACTGTACATTAACTTATTGTGAAGGAAACTAATAGCAGATGCTGTAGACAACGCAAAATGTTGATGTGTTCACAGGGTGCATTTTACGCAAGAGGAATTTTTTGTCACAAAGTATCAGTCTCAGCAGTGATACTACAATCGTTAAGCAGATATTATTGCACTTTCATTCAGGTAGTAGCCTAGGGATCGAAACACGTACCTTCGTTTTGTTGATATAATGCGTGTTAGACTTGATACAGTTGTCACTATCAGCAACATTCTTGTATGTAATAAATGCAAATTTTGCCGCACCCGTATTTTGGTCATTTACTACCTCCATATCTTTTAAAAACTCTCCAAATTGTGAGAAGTGGGAAATAAGGTCTTCTGTAAATTGAAATAATGAGAAATACCTGTGACAGCGCAACTCCAACATCAAATCAAAGGTAAACAGTAACAAACAATCAGAGAGGGGCCTACAACTTGCTGCTCAGCCCTCAGGAACACAGGAAGGTTGTGGTAGTGGTAGGCCTCGTCATAGTGCAGCATGCAGTAGGCCTAAGCAGTGGGAGGGGTCCTCAAATCAAAACTCAAGGAGCAGCTAGGCTTGCGACTACGGCATGAGAGCAATAGAATACATGTAGCCTACCACAGAAGTATAGCACACGACTGTTCCAAGTAATGCATTTCATGGTATTATTGTGCCGTGGCAACCAAAATACACGAATTTAACCACACCACGTATGTTTTATTAACAAAATCAAATTGTAGGGTGGGAGACCAAAGTAAATAATCGACCACAGACATTTAATATGCTTTGGAAACCGAAGATAGAGTGTCGAAAACTTTACACTCAACTCACAAATTGCTGTGTTTGCACAAATTAGCGAAAGCAAATATGGCGACATATGAAATGTGGAACGGTTCGTACGGCCAGATCGACGACAGAATCCTCTCAAATTCACCTTCTATTTCGCTGTGGATGAGGTTAATGATTAAAATGTTGTGAAATCATACCAAATGGTAGCAAATGTAGCCTAGGCTAGGCCTATGTATTAACGCATCATTTCGTCTAATATCATTAGGCCTATCACTCCGTTTTATCCCGGGCCCGGCTTCAAACATTGCGATCAGTGTTTTCTCACAGCCGCGAGGCCGTGACCAAGATCCCGTAGATATGCAAATGATTTGTGAATGTAGCGAAATGATAATTTTAATGAGCATTCACGAATGCGTCTTGCCATCTTGGAACAGTCGTGTGCATGATAAAACTTGATTTTACCTTTTGAAATATCCTTCAGACCACCAACAAAAACTTTGCTGCAACAGAGATACAGATTGAGATACAATAAGCACATGGAATAAGATGACGCCTACAGAACGCCTCTTTTATTCCTTTGTTCGTGGGGTTTCGTTTGTGGTGACCTCTTCTTCTCTGTGTCTTCACGACCGGTCTTCATGTTCTTGGTGATGTACAGATCAATGCACAGCAAAACCACGTGCGTGCACTGGCACTGCAGGCCAATCCGAATCGGAATGTTCTGATCGCGCAAGAAAACACACAGATATCTCAATATTTTCTCGCCAATTCGAAAAACCAATGGATTGTTCAATACTTACGAAACGTTTGGACTGCTCTCTAAATCATGTGCCATCTTGATGTTTGATATTTGTAGCACAAACACAGAAAATACGAGGAAAAGACGACGGAGTTAGATATCGACCGGCCGGCTGACTGCACAACAATGCGTGAATCACATGTACAGGCGCCCATGCATCACTCAGAGGTCCCTTTATTTCACAAGTCTACGGGGATGACACATTCAATTTAAGGGACTCACTTGTCGTTCTAATCTTTTCCACTAGAGGGCACTGGCGCTGGGCGTGGTGTGGTTGGAGAAAAAGTACATGCAGAGAGCATCCCGGGGGAGCATAGGCCTCCCGGGGAGCATCTCCGATACGTTGTAGAACACACAGGGGCGTAGGCTGGGGGGGGGTGCACCCCCCGCAGCAGTAAGAGAGTTCCGTTCTGGGCAAGCAGAAAAAATCAACCTTTATAGGCCTAAAGTTTGTAAAGTTTGGCTAAGAATTGAATAGCGCTGAAAACTGAGTCACGTCTCAGCTCACTATGAGCTCACTATGAGCTAGCATCTAGGTCTCAGACCCTAGATTCCAAAGCACACCTTTCTTATTCTTCAGCATACCGGTACTGTGAAACTTTACTAGCTGCGGGAGGAGTTCCCGCGCTTGACAAAAATGTACACCTGCAAACTCCCCAGGCTCACACCAGCCTAGACGCGTTGAACACGTTTCTTTTAAATAACTGTGAAAAGAATAGTTAAAAAATTTTGGAAAGCACTGTTACTCTCCTACCAAAGCTTTCTCGTACGGTAATCGGATCCTACGACGGACAGTGGCCATGGTGGCGGATCCAGGACTTGCCGAACGGGGGGGGGGCGTGGAATTTGCAAA
>NMRB01000523.1:80979-118701 GCA_002633025.1 Notospermus geniculatus
CCCCGCAACATTGGCGGGAAAATAGGTCCACACGCTTCTCATAGGGCCTACAATGTCTACCTTCAAAATGGACAAGGCACACGGGTTGTGCTACTCGGTATTGATTTAGTGGGCCTATAAATACAGAAACTGCACTCATGGCATCTCGTCTTCTTGCAGTTTTGCAAAATTTGAATTTGTCTTGCAGGCTGTGGTGTCAAAGGTAAAGGCTAAAAGTTCTCTTTATGAAGCCTGCAACCAGATAACAAGGACAAGACTTGGACGGTTCACAGATGACGACAGCATCAAAGACTTCAGCAATGTTTTCATCAGGAAATACACTCACAGTAGGATTGGGGGATTCCTGAAAGGGGAGTTCGACAGGGAGGCAGAGAAGAAGGGCACTCGGTCGAAAGGCGGAGCTAGTCTCAGGGACTCTTTGTACACACTGACAGACCCTGGTCGAGGAAAACAGAGTGCAGGCGGAAAAGGAAAAGGCCGAGGAAAAAAAAGTAAAAAGTGACTCATGCATCAGACATTAATTTTGTCAGTTTAATCCTTAACAAAGTTTTGCCTCAAAAATGTTACATGTAGGCCTACATGTACACTGAGAATGTGAAGACCCATACTCTACAAAAGTGTAGCCAGATGCCAATAAGGGTGTAAGAAATAAAAGTGGAAAATAAGACGTGGGAATTTTGGCACTTTTTGACGAATTTTTCAATTTCTAAAATTGTGATAGAATTTTTTTCCCATTTTGAGAAACTTTTTAAAAATAACATGACATTTTGTCTGATTTTTTGGTGATATTTCTCAAGATGGGAAAAAAATTCACCCCAACATGAGTAATTGAAAAATTCGCAGAAAAGTGCAAAATTTCCCACTTCTTTTTTCTCCACGTTTATTTCTTACTCCCTTTAAATCAAAAGTAGATAATGTCAATACATGTATTTTCAGACTACTCTTTCTTAGATTTCTTCTTTAATGGAACATCCTGGGTGTAAAGGGGGACATTCCTGTATCCTTTCACATCTGTCCCCTGAACCTGCCTCTGCAGGGCCTTGGATCTCTTGGCCTGGGCATAATTCACTGAAGTAAGTTTCGCTCCAGCTGCATATTTAAACTGACTGAAAAGTGTCTCAACGGCACTACCATTCAGCTTGAGGGGTGCAATGAAATATCCCGGGTGGCGTTGAAGGTAATCCCGACAGAACTCATTGAATGAGTAGACACAAACTCTGAGGAGATCATAGGTCTGAAACATGAGCAGGAGACATTTTGAGGAAAAGTCCTCAGCATCCGAATGAATGATTCTACTTGTACACTAACAACTAAATCATAACCACGTCTGAATGTGATGTAACAAACAATCAGGTCCGCTGAATATTTCATTGGTACTTGCCTGCCAAGAAATGAATCTCTTCTCTTTGGGTGATGTTGGGTTAAAGTCTGCAACTACAAGAATAAAGAAATTGTTATCACATGCTGCCTGGATCATCCTCCCATCGCAGAACTTTGGTCTCACTCCTCTTCATACACAAGGTAGCGCCCTCTGTGTCGGCAGTCAAATAGCGCATTTGATGTCCAACACCATGCCCCTTTAAGGACACCTATGGATTACAACCAAAATCCTGATTTAAAACAATACCAGCAGTAAAATATTTTCAAAAAAATTATTAAAATGTTCCTTAATGAGGGTTAAAATGAAACAGGTTGACTGAATATTTACAAAGTGCACCAATTTGCAAATGTAGATTCCACATGTTTCAGCACAACACCAAAACATTGGTGCACAGGATTTCCATTAAGAGCACAACAGACACTCTACTCTATATAACTATAAAGTCGACTCTACTCACAAGTGGAGTTGCCCTTGTATGAATATTACTTATTGTGCTGATCTTGATATCAGGTCAGATTTTTTGTGAAGTTCTATTAACCAATAAAAAAAGTTAAAAAAACACGTGAATATCACGTTCCAGAACACGTGTAAGAGATGTGAAAAACTCGTGTAAGACATGTGAAAAACTCGTGTAAGACATGTGAATATGACACGTGGATAACACGTGGTAATCCTGGGTGCTTTTTCACGTGGCGCGTTTGTGCAAAAAGTCGTGGTTTTCACGTGACAAAAAGGCGTGTTTTCCATGTGTCGTAAGACGTGTTTTTCACGTGTTTTCCACGAGTCAATGTTATCAGGGTATGAGATGACCCTTATATGGGATCACGAGTGAACAATTGATGAAAATAATATAGGCCTATAGAGAACAAGTCTATAGACATGTCCGCGCTTCGCCCTTCGCGCAATGAGTAGGCCTAAATCTGAGCGGCAAAGTTCCAAGAGAAACAAGACGCTGACGATAATGATGATGATGATGATGAATGTGCGAATCCCCATCAGGATCAGGGTTCTCTGGACCGTACAATTGTCTTTTTAGACCTGAAGTAAATGTTCACTTAGAAGACAAAAAGAATGATAGGCCCTATACCCAGGGGGCAAAACCCCATTTTTGGCAAAAAATGGGGGACCCGGGTTGCTGTAAAAGGCCACCCCCTCGTAATGTGTTCAGGGGATCCCCGTATATGAGGTATACGTTAGTATACCGGGGCTTTACTCGGGGGGGGGGGGNCGGCGTCTTGCAAAAAATCTCAAAGGCCACCCACCCTGGCGCGACTCAGTGTGGTCCCCTGAACACATTACCTGCAGGGGGTGGCTTTTTACAGCAGCTGGTCCCCCACTTTTAACTCACCTGTGGTGAGCTCTTACAATGGTGGTGCGTCCGTCGTCATCGTTGTCCGTCAGCAGGGCACGGTTCGTAACCGCTGGGGCTATTGATCTGAAACTTGGTACATAAATACCCCTAGGTCAGAGGACCTACGACACCAAGTTTCGGTCCGATTTGATTCTTTGCTTGGCCACCAGGTGGCTAAAACCAAAAACACAAAAAGTGCAATAACTCCTGAACTAACATGACTAATGACTGGCTCTTCTCCAAATTTTTATCATAGGTAATCTCGAGGATACATAACATTTGTAACGAGTTTTTGATTTGACCTACTTTTCAAGGTCACAGAGGTCAAAGTTCAGAAATTTGCCTGTGGTGGCACATTTAGTTTCGTAACCGCTGGGGCTATTGACCTGAAACTTGGTACATATAAGTATGATCCCTAGGTCATATGACCATGACACCAAATTTTGGTCTGATTTGATGCTTAACCCCAAAAGTGCAATAACTCCTGAACTAATGACTGGATCATCTCCAAATTTTTATCATAGGTGTAGCTAATGAGGATACATGACACACGTAATGGGTTTGTGATTTGACCTACTTTTCAAGGTCACACAGGTCAAAGTTCGAAATTTTGCCATTTGGTGGCATGTTTCGCAACTGCTAGGGAGATTGACCTGAAACTTGGTACATATATACAGCCCTATATCAGTTGACCTACCAAGTTTCGGTCTGATTTGATTCTTAACTTGGCCACCAGGTGGCAAAAACAAAAACTCAAATTCCAACTAACATCGGATCGTCTCCAAATTTTCATCGATTCATCTAATGAGGTAGGCCTATATGACATATAATGGGTTTTTGATTTGACCTACTTTTCAAGGCCACAGAGGCCAAAGTTCAAAATTTTGTCACTTGGTGGCACATTTCGTGGCTATTTGACCTTATGTCTTCTGACTTGGTGTGATCAGGTGTTTGGGTACCCTTTGCACCTGGAGCTCAAGGCTTGCCCGCCATGATTTCGATTTAACATTTGTCATTTGTTCTTCTGGTACATTCACAGAGGTGAGCACATGGTCCATAGACCATTTCATTGCCCTTTGCCCCCTGGGACCCAGGGGGAACCCAGTTACACCAGGCAGTGATCATGCCTGTATTAGGTCCGGCAACTTTGACAAAGTTCATGTTGAGATACCTGTCATGTTGGTTCAATGGAATGGACAACAAATGAAGAACTAAGATTGAATATAACTATCTCAGAATTGATATTTAATTACTGTCAACAGCACAATGAAACACCATAGTGTTGATAAAACCAAGAAATTACCATTAGTGTGTGATTTTGATATGAGAGTGAATATGTTTGTGAAAGGCTTCCGTTCATGCAAACAGCAGAGCAACAATAACAGCATCCATGCACACCTCATATCAATAAGAACCAGTGCTTGGGATAAAAATTTCCTGAGGTGGAGCTAGTGGGTGTGGTGATGAAATGTCGTTAAAATAATTCCTTCAGAGACCTAAATTCTTCAATACCTTCAACGACCATATTATGCCAACATATGTATAGTAGGCCTTGGAGGAATTATGTTGTCAATATAGTGAAGACCAGACCAAGTATCATCAAAGAAATATTGTAGGCTGTGTAAGGCAGTGCATTCTGAAGGCAAAAATATGAGGCCCCATGGAGCTTTTTTTATATCCATCTTTTTGCAGCATTCTAGGTCAACCCAAATGGTCTGGCTGGATTGGAGGATATAACTGCCCACTTTTAACCCTCCTTCTTATTTGTTTGGTCTTGTCTGTCCCAAGCATCTTTCTTATTTTCACCCCAACCACACATCAGAATAGAGCATGATTATTTAAATCAGTCTCAGATGATGACAGAAGGTGCCAGTAGGCCTACAGAGGAATTTAATGTCTCTTTCAGTTAACTGATTCTTTAGTGAATATACAGATTCTTAAGTGAATATACTTTAATTATCACAACTGAGTTGTCAAAATTAAAGTATATTCACTAAAGAATCTGTATGTATACGATAACAAGGTTTAGTGATTTTTCAGGGCAAAGGGCCGTGAACAAAAATATAAACTTCCAAGATTTTGAGCATTACAATCAGTCAGTATATATCCTTTTAGGCTGACAATGTTTACACAGCAGATGCGATGCTAAATAGCCTACAACACAGACAATTACAAAACTAGAATCTTTCAAAACTGACGCATGTACTGGTACCGTATTTGATCATGCATATTAGGTTTCCATAATTGGCTTTTTTACAACTTGTGACATTTGTGGAGTTTTTTCACCCTTGACTAGATTAACATTTACTGGACAGAACACAACTTTTAACTGTTATTTGGCAGAAAGGTGTTTAACATTTTGATATCACAGATATTATAGTAATATGTTATATTGTTACACTGCACCACTCAGTATCTTTCAAAGAACATGTACATGTTTCTTCAGGAAATGGAAGTTTTGAAGTCGATGCCCATCTTCATATTGAATGGTTTTCAGTTGGATAAACCTTTCCATACTCATTCCTCAAACCCTTATGTTGCAATTTTCGATGAAGAAGGTACTATTATACTAAACCAGATAAAAGCTGTACCTCAGCCATGGTGAAGAGAACCTGCAGTTGTATATTTTCCAGAAGATAACCAATTTGACAACTGGAATTTTCATAGGAAAGCTAAAACCATTTTAAGTACCTGATTGAAAAATTAAGCCTCCTTACTAACCCCGTCTTTATGCACCAATTACCATCACTCTATCCAATAATCACAGTTTTACATCAGAAATATCTGAACAATGAATAATAATGACTGAGATAATTCAGCTTTTTACTCAAGACTCCACACAATCTTATTTCAGTGAAGTCAAATGAACCAGAAACATCAAAATTCGTCATACCGGTACTTTTAAGAATGCCTTTCACAAACACAAAACAGCTCGTGCAATATGAAACCAGGAAAGCATACAAAGGCAGTGATGATGATTGCATACAACAAGACACTATAAGTTAACCACAGTAACCATTCGTTATCAGCAAAGAATTTTTTCTGTCCATCTGTCCTCATTGCACTTTCCAGGAATGCAGTGGTACATTTGGGCAGTGCCGCATTTGGATATCAACGAGTAGACTGCTGAACAAGATGCTGTGAATGAACTCTCTTTGCAACTTTCAACTTTTCCAGCATTAACTGCAGAGTTACAAATGACAACATCCATGATATTGATAAAGCCAGCCTCTTAGATAAACTTCAATTAAACTGTAAATGAGTTTTTTTTATTGTAAATGTAACAGTTCCCACAAATCCACTCCGTCTCCATGATTTCGAAGCTGCACTCGCTGCCCTGTTAACATGACTCAGATTCTGGACTCCACCCTAATAACAAACCAATGTACATAAAGAGAAGATCATGTTTACTCTATCCCTCAAATTTTGGAGTTTCAAATTTCTCACAATCAAACAGTATCACTTATTCCATCTAAATACCTTACATATGGTTTGAGAGACGCAGGCATAAGCCAGAACGAAAAGCAGCGAATGGGAAATTCTTAAACCAAATACATGATAATTTTTAAGGATACATTGGCCTAATACATGTAGCTAGGATCAAGTACAGTCACACTAAATCACAGAAATATATGTTAACGTGGTGCTACACTGCACTGACATCCAGTGCATACCTTCAGAGTCAGTATAACATCAGGAATGTACAATGACAATGCCAAAAGCCCTTTGTTCAGTCTACACCATCACNCCGTGTATATAGTGTAATATATAGATATGAATATCACATTTTGGATTTGCTCGTTTCTTTGGTTCTATAAATGTACCTCGCTACCAAAACATTGCAGTTTCCTTGGCCCACAGTTCGAGTTCCAAGGGCAAACCAAAATACATGTACAGGGCTACACTGAAATCACACACAACTTCAATAGCCTCTAGGAACATATACCGGTATGTTGTAGTGATACAGAATAATACCAAACAAGTAACTCTGGACGGGCCAACATCTTCAGACTATTATGTTCATGAAGTTAACAGATAAACTGATCTGTCATCCGTACAGTGCCCTCAAAGGACAATGAATTCAAATCTTCTTCTTAGCAAATAACTGTGGGGTTATGACTGCCTTTCCCAAGATAGCTGTGACACAGAGTTATCACTAGGAATACAACAACTTCCAGTTCTACAGACTACATCTGAATACAAAGTACGTATTAAAGCGAAAAATAACATAAAGCGATGCAAAGCAAGAACAGCAATGTTGAACATGCCCATAAATAAATTTTCTCTTTAGATGCAATTTAAACATGGAATTCAGTGACTTAATGATCGAGAGAATTTGCACGTGTTGGTATAATATTCAATCAAACATAAAATAGTTAATTCATATTACTTCACCAGAATTAAGGATAAGGTCAGGGAGCTTGAACCAACCAGCCCTCATTATGTTACGTACCCTATACCACTGAATGATGTTCAGAATAATTTCACTGCAAGTTGAACAAAAGATGATGACTGAAGTCCCACTTGACATAACTGACAAAGATTACAACTTGCGGAGGATTTTCATGAGTGTACTCTGTGGATATGAAGATCTCTTTAAATTGAATAGTTCATACTGGGGTCAGAACATTAACAGGCATGACTCTAGGCCTATAGCAAGCAAAAAGCAATCTTACCCACTGTTGCCAGATTAAGTCGGCATCTCTTCCTCCTCATCTACAGCGAAAGTTCCTTGCTTTTACGTTACGGTAGTTTCAATAAATAATACCCTTATTTTACAAAAATAAAAAATAGGTGTAATGGCCTAGTTAATTTCTTCACTCAATTAGCCAATGATTATGGAGAAAAGATTGATATATATATGATTCACAAATGTCTGAATGATTTAAATGATTGAAGACAAACTTATACAGTGGACAACTTTCTCACTTATCCACAGTTGTCGTATCCTCAACACATGGCATGAAGGTGCCTCTACCAGTACATGAAGATATCACGAGAAGCTCACGGTGAGGGCATGACTGTACACATCAAACATGAGAAGCAATCCTTTGGAAATTTGTACTGTCAATGTTGACCAAGGTTTGAATTTTTACGGCATGACCAGATCTGCGGGATAAGTGAGAATGTAACCACAAATTGAACATTTAGTTCTTGATGTCCATTTGACCAGCATTACCGGTAATCTCTCATTCTACATGATCAACAACTTATCACAAGGATTTATAACATGTCTTTGGCATCCTGTAGACCTTGTTATTTTTGTTTATTTTCATGTTTCGCTGAATTGCTCATTTTGCCCTCAGACATTCAGAAACACTGAAGTTGTAACGAGCCTAATGAACAATATTTCGTAAAGGACGTGGGATACATTAAACAGTGCAGACACATTTGCCTTTTAAAAATGATCTAACTGAAACATTGGGTGGAACGAGAACTGCAGAATCAGGCATCATCATCACAAATATAACAAGATCTACAGTGCCTAGCACCAGGACAGACCTCAACAATCTTGGATTACAGGTTTGCATCAATGCAGATTTCAATTTCACCAAATGAGTGATTCTGGGTTTCAAATCCTGGTGAAAAATGGTTCAAGAGTCTTTCTGTGGTCTTACTATCACAGGCTTTGGCTGCAGTGGGTGTGATATCTACTTGGTGACTTATTGGGTCATGTGGGATATGATAGTCATACCTAACAAGTTTCAAAAATGTTGGAACCTGTAACTTTTTCCTTATTGAGAGTTGATGTATAGCATGTCTTTCCACTTCTTGAACAGTACCAGTTTGACTTTGATCATTGCGAATAGCACCCGTTACTCCCTCAGTGAACAACTCTCCAAATATTCGCCTCATACATATTGTACTTCATAATCAAATATTTTGTTCAAACAAGATCCAGTATGCAATGTCTCCATGGACATAGAAGGTCATTCCATACAGCCATGCTAACATTAGTCTTTGGGACAGAGCCCTTCAGTCTTTACACATAGATATGATGTAAAAAATTCAATGCCCTTTTTTATGAAGATGGGAGTGTGGCACAACTCCTATATTGTCCTCCTTTTCCATTATCATACTCAAGTTGATAAATGCACAATGGTGCGTGTTGACACGAAAGTCTCTCCGAGATCAGATATAAAAGATTTTGTGGATTATTCATGAAAGACATGTGGTAATACTTGTACTGCAGAGTCACTCTCTCGTTAGCAAGGGGCAACTTGTGGGGTGAAAAACTGGAATTATCAGCATCAACTCGGGAGCAGATGAAACACAGCAAGAATATTTACACACGGACAGTCCATACTCCAATGAGGTCCACATGAAGGTTATTTGTAGGAATTGGATGTGCTGCCTGTTCATGTCACCGGATATTTCGATCAACAATCATGTTTTTTTCTCATTCATCAAGATATCCTGTGATGGAGTCTTCTCTTACATGTTATTGTCATCTGGGGTATTCACACAGGTCGAAATAGGAGGGAAAGTTTCACGTATCCATTCACACGAATTTTGAGTGGCACGATCTTTGTCCATTATTAACACAGTGGAAAGAAACAATGGTTGAAACATTTCGCTGAATAGATTCTTAGCCTGAAGGAGAGCTCTCAATCACACTGAACTTAAAATATCCCTCCTTGTCGAAGGTGACATGTGATGTAGTCAGACAGTGAGCCTCCTACTTCAGCAGTGAAAGAAGGCGCTACTGATTCATGTCAGCATTGTAACTATTTGCTATTACAGATGATGGTGGAAGAGACCAGCTCTTGACTCCTATCGTTTCCAACACACTGTCCTAAGTACAACACTTGCGGATAACCAGGTTCTGGCCACAGCACAGATGCCTGCCCTATTCCTGATGGAGGTTATGCAAAAACACAACAGGTATCCAAAGCATGACACCATGAGACACATTTTTATTTTTAAAGAAAAAGATGGCTGATAATTTGGCATGGTCCAATATCTTCCAATACTGGCTATAATTTGAATTCTGCCACTTCTGCAAAAGTCTCCTGATTTTTTCCGAGTCTTGTAGCACCAGCAATGGGTCAATCCAAAAGGCACAGAGTATTCCATTTGATATTACACGTTCTGTCCAGAATACGACGCACTTAAATTTAAATAGAGAGGTTACACCACATGACTAGAATTTCAATTAACTATGCACATTACGTTTCGAGTACACAACCTGGTAGCATTAATACGATCTCCCTCGGCATGGCAGTGAAAATGACTTCTATACATGATGTAGTTTGTCCTCAACATTCACTTCAATCCAAGAACACTCTTTACACTCACACAAATAATGAGAAAAATTGTCATCCTCCATACAGCAAGATCTGTTAACATAGCCAGCCATGTTGACGGTTGTTATCCAATTCAAAAAATATAAAAGCTGCCTTCCCTGCGACTAATTTAAAAAATCAAGCGTTTGTTGTTGCATTCCGTATTGCATGGTGAGCTCCTGAGCACTGGCATCGACAAAAACATCTATAATACATAACTTTTGCCTGCATCTGGCAACCCAACATGACCCACCACACTGCAGCCATCTCGTATGTTATACTGAAAGACACTTTGATTTTACAGCTTATGCTACGTCCAAACCCGTATCTGCCACACCATGGATTATTTACACTTGTAAACAGATTTTTCTTGCTTATGTCATTATCTATTTACAGAAAGATGTAAAAATAAATGTTGCCCTCTATTCATTCGAAACTTCACAGAATCCAGTTGTTGATGACACTTTCTTGGCATTGTTGTCCTCTGCCAACTGAATCCTATGCTGGTTACTTACAAACCACATCAACAGTCTAATCAATATATGTACATCGGAATGCTAGTTCATGAGGTCAGAGTTCTGTCCACATAACCAGGAAACACAACCTAATACATGTACTTAATTTTTAAGAATGAATATAAAACAAGAATGCCAAGGATGAGCACAAACGCTGCATAAAAATAGACTACAACCATGATGGAATAATGGCCTACATGGATGTGCTTACTGCTGCTGAATAAACTCTAATTACACGTACATGTACCTAGTGTCAAAGGCCATACAGTGGTAACCAATACACTCTAGAGATGAAATGAAACCAGTATTGAAATAATCTCGCAACACGCAGGCTTCGGGATAGGCCTACACTAAATGACAAAAGCACGACTTTGAATTTTTCATTCACTTAGAAATGGAGGAATGTATTGAAGCTGCCACTAAATCTTTGGTCACGACTCATCCAATTTTCACGAAGTTGATCAGCCAGCAATCGGTTTTGAACACCAAATTTTGAGAGAAATTCCATGCGATGACTTCGCAACCAAGCAGTTAAGATGAAAGATAAGTAAAGCAGGAAAACGCCATTCAACATCATCATGTGTAAGACAATGAGCAAGTGCACTTCCCAGATTCCTGGACAGAACTCTGAACACAAATCATACAATTACAACACTACATGTCTTCTTCATTTGTTAGATTGTTCAGTATCTGAAACATGTATGCTTGTTTCTAATTCTACCACCATCATTGGAAGCATATAAACCAGTGCCGGTACTGCACTTCTGTTTGAATAATTTGGTCATCAAATACAATAATTCGTTACGGGTTACAATATTCCCCAAACGATTTATCACTGGGAATTAATCACCACTTATAATAGTTATTTTCATGTCACCTTCTGCTCCCCTCATATTCTTAAAACAGTCTGATAAAAAATCACGCATAGTTTCATTAGTTCGAAATCTTAAATGTTAAAATAAACTCTTTCAAGTAAAACAACGACTATATAAAACTGCAATCATCTACACTAAGTTATTAACTTTAAATTCATAAATTTAAGATGGTTAATTGACGATTGGTACATGGTGAACACATTTCTTGATGGTTGTGCTCTCTTATTGAATCACCGAATGCTTTATATAATGACCTCGCAGTCACATGGTGTACCAATCGAAAAGGCCAAGATTAACCTCAGGAGTAGCAAGTATTGAACCTGAAAAATCTGCCATTCAAGAAACAGTTGGCAACAATTTATAACACAACAACAGACTTCCTTAATTTTGGAAGTTCACAAGTTTTCAAATCACAGTCATTCCTTCTGAACCGGTCCTCCTATGGTCACATTTGTTCGTCTGAGCATATCTAAAAACACCCCAAGTTCGATACTGCTGAACAATGGCAGGGCCAACAACATTATTCTATCAACACTATAATGAGGACTTTCTTCCACTAATTCTATAACAATATTAGAATATTAATCATCACACACCAGAGCAATCTATACCACTAAACAATATTTATACAGAAAGGGAAGGAAATTCTTATTTTACAGTAAATGGATTGCCGTTGAGAAAGGCTAAGTATGGGTGTTTTTCCACATGTCGCTGGCAAAAACAGTTTCGGTAGTGTGGTCGATGTGGTCTCTAGCACCAATGAGTAAGTTAAACACTACAAATTATCATTAATAGCTGAACGCAGGCCAATTTAGGAAGCAAGTACTGATGTGATGACAAGTTACACAAACACTACCCTGCCACACCCACAGAGAAGCCCTTACAGGGCTAGATCTAGACAACAGAAGTACCGGGTAATACGCCAAGTAATATAGATATTTTCCAAAAGGCTTTTCCTGAATTCAAGCCAGTCTGGAAATGTCAATGATATTACTATCAAATGACAGCAGATCTGAGGTTTTATTGCACAATTTTTAAGTTTCTGATGTAAATAATGAAGATGTTCAACAATAAACTATCAATCCAATGGAAACATATTAAAAAATTTGGCACACATCATACTTCTTTTTCCTTATAAAACTTCAGACTAGATGAGATCGTGTCTTGGGCCAAAATGAAGGTGAAGACTGACAGGAGTACCATATACGCCTATTCTGAATAGTAAAGCAGTAGAGTGACGTCATCAATTCTTAAAATGCTATGTTACACTCAAATGGAAAGAGAATTTTCTATAACATGCTACAAGGCTACATAACTTCAACCAACCTGAGTTCCAAACATTCATATAGTTTCATCATGGCAATTTTTCTGTCAAACGAACATGAGATGTAACAGATGAAAATCTACATAAAAAAAGAATGACAGGTTTTCCAGATTCATTCAATTTACAGCACATGAGTGTTAGGGAAAACTTGCTACTCCCTTGGCACACATCCCAATAAGAACGGCGAAGCAATTACTGTGGCAAACTATTGTTTTTTTCAGGCTCTAGACATCACATCTCGAAAGTAAGAACCTCTTGCCTCTGTATGATTTGTGCACCACAGAAGTCTACTGCTGGAACAAACACATTAAACTGGCGAAAGAAATGATTGGAAATTTCCTTTCCTTGTCCTTAGTATGCTTGGTCTCGCAACAAGATTTTAAGATAAACACTTTCAGCATCGGCCTCCATGCGTTTGACAGCTGGGTGAAGTTTGTGGTCTTCTACAGGACGCCAACTTCGTCCAAGGTTCTTTGAAACCTGTGAACAATGACATTAAATCAAGAGATAAGATATATTTTTCAGACTCGGGGAGACAAAGTAGGCATTTAAACTGAATTCATACATATTTCCACATCACGATGACCACTCAAAGGAGAGAAACGTTGTTTATTTTTAACAAGACCTAAATTCCATTATTCATGAGCTCTGCAGTACATGTAGTTATATGAAGATGTAGCTCTTATCTATACCAAGTTTTTACCTCATCATAGAAAGCCTGGTCTACGTTTCCGAATGACTGCCAAGCACTCTCATCTTCCTCCTCAAGGGATGATATGCAACAGTGAGGAATGTCGAATGTTTTCAGCTGAGATCCACGCAGACGTACCATGGCCACCACATCGTCGTCTGTCACTTCGTAACCTGAAAAACCAGGAGCCGACCGGTTATCCTTCTCAATTGGCTACATAGGCTACTGGTATCTGGTCGAGCCCTGCTTCGAATTGAAAATGACGCCTAAAAATTTCATTTGTTCATCCCCATCTTATCACACATTTATACATATTCTTTGTCATCAGAAAACATGATTGGTCCAAAGTCTAATTAAATAGACATGGCTTGAAATGGGGGGGGGGAGGTAAACATTGTATTGTATGCACTTACCAGTGAGTGTGAAATGTTCCAAGTTTGGACATTTCCAAGCCAGCATCACAAAAGGGTCTTCATCTGACATCGTCTCATACACATTAGGTTGCATATCAATGATCCCATCAACAATGTGGACTGACTTGAGGGTGGTACTGTTGTGGCGCGCCATGAAATCAATGGCGGCCACATTGATGTATGAGCAGAAGAATGAGCGGAAGTTGGCCAGAGGCATGCAAGGACGTAGAATGTCCAGAAGACAAGCAACACCATCTATTGAGTGAATGAGATTCAAGGTAACTTCTAACTTTGGACAGCGTCGAACAAGACATCTCCAAGTATCATTTGCTATCTTCTCATGGTTCGGTTCGATTCCATGGACATGGATGATGAGTTTTTCTAATCGTGCAGTCTCCTTGGTGATAAATGTCTCCAAAAGACAGTTGCTGAGGTAGTCATAATCAATCCCAAGAACAGTCAGGTATGGAAAAGAGTGGAATAAGTCAACAGGGAAGTCAAGTAAACCATAGGACTCTGGGTCTTCTTTGACAGTCGACAAATGGAGTGTTTCCAGTGAGTTTGCATGGTGAACAGCCAGCTCTGAGAGGAGATAATCAGCGTTTGCCATCAGGTCTTCTGAGCAACCAAGAGACAAGTGCCTTAACTTACGGGAGTTCCTAATAATAGCCTCGGTCATGGTGAAATATCTGCAAAAAGTTGAAGACATGGTTGTGTCAAGACAAGATTCCACACGACTTTGATTAATCAACTCAGCCACAATGTTGGGTCACATAATATAGGCCTACCTCTGATGCTCAAGTAGTACCTCCCAATAGTGCTACCCAATTCTTCGCAATCCCATTAAACCGTCTATATGCTGCACTCTGCCTGCAAGCCTGATTTTGAGGTTTGGCTGCTGACCAAACATGCCAAATAGCACAAAACAGCACAAGCTGTAGGTTTGGCCATTGCCAACATGATCAATAATGAGAAACTCTTACAATGTATTTTCATAAAGGAATCAAGCCACTGTAACTACTATACACTTCACAGAGCGAGTAGATAACTGGCCATGTGCCAGGACGCCAGTGTTTGTAAACAGAACCACATGACATTCGCTATGACGTCACGCTCACCTCCATTTTGAAAACACGAAATCAAAACAGAACATCTGTCAAACGGGTGCAAAGAATTATCACAGAAAACTGCATCGGGTCGCATCATATACAGGAGTAAATAACATAGAATTGCACTCCTTGATTTGTATTACATAATCAATACAACCAGACAGATTTGACGCGATAAGAAAGTGAGTGAGGAGGAAACGAAAATGAATCGAGGAAACCGACCAAAACCATCGTCAGCTGACGACAAACGAACTGCGCAGTCATACTCACTGGTCCATAACCCGCCTTCCGTCTCTCTCTGGCCACTCCACATGACAGCTTGTGGGCTGAATGGAAAGTTTCTCTAAATTGCGGTTTTCAGCCAGAATTTCCAACATCTTTGCGCACTCTCGGACGTCCCAAACCGACGTAGAATTGAACTCCACCGTGGCCATTCGAACAAATCTGCCACACCTGTCGGCCAAATATTTGGTCCGACTTCGACTGCCATTTTTCAGCCTAAATACCAAGTTCGACCACAGTGAAGGATGCCACAAGCAACTCCTCCATCTTTTGCACGTTGAAACAGCATTAAGTCGGTCCTTCAGTTGCAAATAAGAGAGAATTTCGACGATTATTAGGCTTGGTAGTGTGGCCCACGAAGTATCAGCTGCCATCTTCACGAAAGTTTCTGCTTACGAAGCAGTTTGTCACGTGGCTTTAACAACGTCATTGGCGGGAAATTCAACCAGTTGACTGATAGTGCCACCGCTAGGCGCTTGGTGGCAGCAGCTGACGGTACCAATCATTTGGCGTGTTCGTTTACTCACCCGGGCTTCCCCTGGGTGCGACGTCATGATCTGGCATGTAACGAAACGACCCACTCTGAAACAGACCCGAGTCGACGTTCATTGCCTGACGTTATGACGTCGTTCGAGTCTCGAATGAAATCTCGCGGGACCAGATTGGAAACGACCGTGGCCATATCGTGAGTCGACGACAACAACAGAAATACACGTGCTTCCGGTTTTATTGTTTACTTATGACATGTATGATGTTTTGGGCACAGATGAAAGCAAGATCTGAAGATTGTCTGTTTCCCTCGCTGTGTGCGTTTGATCAGTTACATTGTGTTTAGGTCAATTTACCCGACACTGATGCCGGTATGCCTATTCATGTATAGGGGTAGCACTAGGGCAGGCCTAGGCCTACAGATAGATAGGCGCCTAGGCCTATCCTGATCATCCATGACCATGCATCATATTACACACACACTACTAGGGTACATCATCCATGATGTCATCATGGTCATTATTTCATAGAGGACAGTTCAATTAAGTGAATGAGTTCTCAGCTGCTGCTGGTGTGGTGGTAGGCCTAGGTAGGCCTATCATGTAGGGCCAATTAGGTAGGCCTAACTGCTGGGCCTAGGTCTTCAACGGTAGGGCCTAGGCCTACTTATACATGATCCAGATCCACGCACACATGATGGTGCGATATCGCACCATTCATGGATCTGGGCAGTGGTATGGACTATGGCATATCACTGTCCAGATCATATCACAGGCCTTTATCTCTTAGACTTTTATTATATTTTTTCCTTTACAGACTAGCTAGGTAGTCCATCGTTATTCCTCTACAAATATGGTGCGAAAGAAGATAGATAACAGGATTCGTGTTCTCATTGAAAATGGTGTTGCTGAGAAACATAGGTCACTGTTTGTGGTTGTTGGAGATCATGGACGAGATCAGGTTGGTGCTGTCTATTTTAATGATAAATCTGGTTAAATATTCAAAGCATGAAATTCTGCATTAAACTATTGATTGCCAATTCAGTAATTAAATTGCTCAAGTTCTGTAAACCTGAATGACTGTTAATGGTTCAAGTGAGAAATGTTTTTGTGGTATCTACAAATAACAACTGTTTCTTCCAGGTTGTCATTCTGCACCACATGCTGTCCAAAGCAGTGGTAAAATCTCGTCCATCTGTGCTATGGTGTTACAAGAAGGAACTTGGTTTCAGCAGGTCAGTTGAACAACATGAAATGGTAGCAAACTTGTGCACTTTATACTACTCATCATATTTTCTTCACGTGAAAACTACTGTATACTGTACTCAGTGGTAGCATTAAGGATTTTTTTTCATGAGTCCATTTTTTTCAAGTGGACTCTTTTTGCGTCAGATTGCTTGAAAATGAGGAGTCCAAATTCGATTCCCATGAGTCCAACTAAATGGATTCTTTTGCAGGGAAGACCAGCAAATATGAAGAGATATGTTGACAGTGCGCGTGGTAACGCAGAGACGGCGTCAATAGGCCTAAGGGGGCGTTTTTTTCCTCATAGATCCTAAAAATTCATGCGGCCATATTGGCATGGACGTTTTTCAATTGCAAGAATGAAAAAATTAGGCGTCTTACGTTGCGTCCTGAATATCTCAGGAGGACGTTTTTGCAGGAAACTTTTTTTCTCAATTTGCGTCTGAAGTTGATTTCATGCGTCCAGGGACGCATGGACGCACCTTAACGCGATCCCTGGTACTGTACTGTACCATACCGGTACCGGTACTGTAGAAATACATGTAGTAGGTAAAAGTGGACCTTTTGTTGTCTTGATTGTCCACAATTATTCCAGCCATCGAAAGAAGCGGATGCGCCAACTGCAGAAGAAGATTAAGAGTGGTAAACTAGATGTGAATGAGGATGATCCATTTGAACTGTTCATCGCTGCCACAAACATCAGATATTGTTACTATTCAGAGACTCACAAGATACTCGGGAACACGTACGGCATGTGTGTGTTACAGGTACGGTATGTAGCAAACCTTGCCTGGTGAGGGTGCATTTCTGTTGGTGGTAAATAGCAAAACTGGATGCAGCAGATTTTCCAAGCATTTTTGAACAAATGAAGTAATTTGTGTTAAGGTTATCAGATACAGAATTTAACAGGGATAGAAGTATTGCTCATTGCTTTTAACTGCACAATTTGTCAGTTTCCAAGGGATTGTATTTTTCAGGACTTTGAGGCTATGACACCAAATCTTCTGGCAAGAACGATGGAGACAGTGGAAGGAGGTGGAATCTGTGTAATCCTTCTGCGGACTGTGCAGTCATTGAGACAGCTCTATACAATGACTATGGTGAGCAGGATTTACTAATCTGCGCTTCACTGAATTTTATTGACTGATTCTTTAATCCTTGTATCTGGACATCATCACTATTAAAAAACGAACCGATGTTTTTTTCAGGATGTTCACACAAGATACAGAACTGAGGCTCATCAAGATGTCATAGGAAGGTTCAATGAAAGGTAAGATAGGCATAATTCTTAATCAGTTTTTCTAGAATGGTGCCAATTTTTCTGTTTCGTGTTGTTCCACTCTGCACAAGATGGCAAAAATTAATCCCTGATGTTCTTTTCCAGATTCATCTTGTCTCTAGCATCTTGCAAAATGGCTATGGTGATTGATGACCAACTGAATATTCTACCGTTGTCATCACACATGCTTTCTATAGCACCTGTTCCACCCAAATCATCAGTAAGTGTTCAGTTCATCTGTTATGCACTTCTGCTATGCATTCTCAATATTCAGTATGTCGAAAGTTTATCTGAACAGAGTATTTTTCAGGACTTTGAGGCTATGACACCAAATCTTCTGGCAAGAACGATGGAGACAGTGGAAGGAGGTGGAATCTGTGTAATCCTACTGCGGACTGTGCAGTCATTGAGACAGCTCTATACAATGACTATGGTGAGCAGGATTTACTAATCTGCGCTTCACTGAATTTTATTGACTGATTCTTTAATCCCTGTATCTGGACATCATCACTATTAAACGAACCGATGTTTTTTTCAGGATGTTCACACAAGATACAGAACTGAGGCTCATCAAGATGTCATAGGAAGGTTCAATGAAAGGTATTAGATAGGCATACCGGTAATTCTTAATCAGTTTTTCTAGAATGGTGCCAATTTTTCTGTTTCGTGTTGCACAAGATGGCAAAAATTAATCCCTGATGTTTTTTTCCAGATTCATCTTGTCTCTAGCATCCTGCAAAATGGCCATGGTGATTGATGACCAACTGAATATTCTACCGTTGTCATCACACATGCTTTCTATAGCACCTGTTCCACCCAAATCATCAGTAAGTGTTCAGTTCATCTGTTATGCACTTCTGCTATGCATTCTCAATATGTCGAAAGTTTATCTGAACAGACCCAGTGAGGTTCTTGACTGAAATCATAAGATTGGCTAAGGTCCTTCTATTGCATCTCACAGGGTTCCTGCAAGGTCTTAAAAAGTCTTAAATTTGGCACTTCCATTTTCAAGGCCTTAAAAAGTCTTAAATTTGATAATTTCTGTGGGAAGGTCTTAAATTTCATATCAAGGCAGTTGTAAAAAATTGGCAGGAGGTGTCAGGAAATCGCATCTCCGGGCTTCTTAAAATCAAAATTTTTCTGGGGGAGGGCCCCCAGACCCCCCCCTGCCCAAGTAGCCTACCCACTTTCTTGGTCGTGTCGATCCCTATCATTCTTCCCTTGCGCAAACCCTTCCAGGGATGTTCGGGGGCTTCATTAAGAAGAAAGTAGGTCTTAAATTTTGCGGATACTTGGTCTTAAAAAGGTCTTAAATTTGGTGCTCCACAGGCTGCAGGAACCCTGATATTCTCAAATCAAAAGCTGCGTGTGTGTGTGTATGGGAAAGGAGTTTTTTGTCCGCAGAAAGAAATTGAGTACATATATGCTATTAGCTATTCATAAGTTAAAATCATGGATGTAAACTACGTGTGCTTCTTGCAGGATGACCCATTGCCCCCTTTAGAAGCAGAACTCAAAGATCTACAGCAGTCATTGCAGGACACACAGCCCGTCGGAGTCCTGGTCAACTGTTGTAAAACTTTAGATCAAGTAAGTCCTGGAAGTTGGAATAATCTGAGATAAAGCACTGAAGCGAATTATCTTCAGCTTTGTTCCTTGCTCATAGAGCAAAATGTTTGTCCCTGCACTGACAACTTGGCCTTAAATTTTTCCTGAACTGGCCTTTAAAAGCCTTAAAAAGGCCTTAATTTTGCTCATCAGAAAGCTGCAGGAACCATGTATTCATAAGTTAAAATCATGGATGTAAACTACGTGTATTTGTGCTTCTTGCAGGATGACCCATTGCCCCCTTTAGAAGCAGAACTCAAAGATCTACAGCAGTCATTGCAGGACACACAGCCGGTCGGAGTCCTGGTCAACTGTTGTAAAACTTTAGATCAAGTAAGTCCTGGAAGTTGGAACAATCTGAGATAAAGCAGTGAAGTGAAATATCTTCAGCTTTATTCCTTGTTTTTTTATGTTTGTCCCCGCGAAAGAGTTATTGACGTTTCCGAATTTTTGTGCAATTGGTTCAATGCAAACCTTTGATGCTGCAACTACTGCTCTTTTTGAGCCTAGTTGGTAACTACAGAGTCTCTGTAGGTTACAGATGTTTGTATACTTTCAGGCTAAAGCTCTGCTAAAGTTTGTTGAGGCCATTTCTGAGAAGACACTGAGGAGTACAGTTAATGACTGCTGCTAGGGGGCGGGGCAAATCAGCAGCTCTTGGTTTAGCAATGGCAACTGCAATTGGTTTTGGGTAGGTGTTGAAATCGGTCCATGCAAATTAGAGAAATGATATCTTGATTGAAAGGTCAGAACGCATCTTAGCTTTTACTGTAGGTTTTGACCATTAGTTGATTCACCTGTTCCACATTTCAGTGTTTGAATAATTTCCCTTTCAGCTATTCAAATATATTTGTGACATCTCCAAGTCCAGAGAATCTGAAGACACTTTTTGAATTTGTGTTCAAAGGGTTCGATGCCCTTGAATATCAAGAACATCTTGATTATGAACTGATACAGTCAACTAACCCTGATTTCAACAAAGCTATTGTCAGAGTCAATGTGTTTAGGGAACACCGACAGACTATTCAGGTTTGTGGCATCATATCTTACGTTATATGCTAGAGTTTATTAAAAAATTGAAAAAGTTGAAATATTTTCCTCAGCAAGATGGGATGGACTTAGGACAGTGTCCATTTCAGTTATGCATGTTTATAGCCTATTGTCCCTGGTCAAAGCAGATATTAAAGAACAATAATGGTTCAGCGAGGCTGTTTTATCAGAAGTCTATTTTCCTCTTCAGTATATCCATCCCTCTGATGCCCACAAGCTGGGGCAAGCAGAACTAGTTTGTATAGATGAGGCTGCAGCTATCCCATTGCCACTTGTCAAGAATCTCCTGGGGCCGTATTTGGTGTTCATGTCGTCAACAATAAATGGGTAAACAATTCACTTGCAAATCACAATGGTTCTCCCCACGATTGTTTATTCAGTAGTCTGACGTATCATGTGCTTCGTGGTTTGCATGACACATTTCTTTCGTTTTAGCTATGAGGGCACTGGCAGGTCACTCTCATTAAAGTTGATCCATCAACTTCGTCAACAGAGTGCCACATTTGGTGGGAATTCCTCCGAGGTCAAGCAACTGACTCAGAAACCTGGTGGTGCAGCATCAGCATCGGGTATGGCAACTTTTTATGGGGAAAACGAACAAGCTTAGAGCAAAAGGAACTTCCATTCTTTTAACAGTTCCTGGCGCTGCAAACCAGTTTAGCTCCTTGATTTGATCCATCTTGAACTATGATCCATTCTTTAACAGTTCCTGGCGCTGCAAACCAATTTAGCTCCTTGATTTGATCCATCTTGAACTATGAACATTTTATCAGTTCATGCTTGCTTACCAAAAGTGTAAAGTTGATTAACACTTTCTTCCATTTCTCCATTTCTAGGCCGTAGCCTTCATGAAGTGACTCTGAATGAATCCATTAGGTACTCCAGTGGTGATTCTGTTGAAAAATGGTTGAATGACCTGCTCTGTCTTGATGCCACGAATACACCACGCACCATGTCAGGATGTCCGGTGCCAGATTCTTGTGATCTGTATTACGTCAATCGTGATAAACGCTATTCTCGTATCATAAGGCATCGGAATCATTTCTGCAGAGGTTGATGGGATTGTATGTTGCTTCACATTACAAGGTAGGATTTGTGGAAACAGACTTTATGAAATCGAAGTGTTGAAAAATACAGTACCCGGTACTCTGTGAGATTTGAACCCACGATCCCTCGCGTATGGCACCCTTGCCAATATTGGAGAGATTTCCATGTCATCTGTCATGTACAGCCATGTTGAAATACACATCATTCTTTTTGTAAACAACTTTTTGTGATTGTGTGACGACGATACGAATAACCAGAGCATCCGTCTATCATTCAATGCAGAACACACCAAATGATCTCCAGATGTTGTCCGATGCTCCAGCCCATCATGTTTTCTGCCTTCTTGGTCCCGTGGATCCCAACCAGACAGCCCTGCCCGAGGTGCTTTGTGTGCTCCAGGTATGCTTGGAGGGAGAGATTTCCAAGTCATCCGTTATGTACAGCCTCTCACGAGGGAAACGTGCATCAGGCGATCTGATTCCTTGGACCATCTCACAGCAGTTTCAAGATCATGATTTCCCATCGCTATCGGGTGCCAGGATAGTGAGGATAGCTACACATCCAGAGTACCAAGGGGTGAGTAGGGCTACATGTACATGTAGCTTGATGTTTCTTTCTAATCGATATTACTTGCACATGTCTATGTGGTGAGATGGTTGGTCTTACTTTACATCAGTGAGATACATTCTCTTTTCCCAGATGGGTTATGGAAGTCGGGCACTGAAGCAACTACAGCAATACTACGAGGGAAAATTCACAAGTCTTGCAGAGACTGCCCAATCAGATCAGGTGGAGACTTTGACTGAAGCAGTAAGTACTCAATGAATCGCTCATTTCTGCCATTATGCCATTGGTGTTCAATTGTTTTTGATCCTTGTTTTATTGCCATGTCATTGCTTACTACTGCAATGTCTTAATGTTACATTTCAGCATGAGTGTAACATCCTAGAGGAAAGAATCACTCCTCGTAAGAACTTGCCACAACGCTATTCTCGTATCATAAGGCATCGGAATCATTTCTGCAGAGGTTGATGGGATTGTATGTTGCTTCACATTACAAGGTAGGATTTGTGGAGACAGACTTTATGAAATCAAACGATCTCTCGCGTATGGCACCCCTTGCCAACATTGGAGAGATTTCCATGTCGTCTGTCATGTACAGCCATGTTGAAATACACATTATTCTTTTTGTAAACAACTTTTTGTGATTGTGTGACAACGATACGAATAACCAGGGCATCCGTCTATCATTCAATGCAGAACACACCAAATGATCTCCAGATGTTGTCCGATGCTCCAGCCCATCATGTTTTCTGCCTTCTTGGTCCCGTGGATCCCAACCAGACAGCCCTGCCCGAGGTGCTGTGTGTGCTCCAGGTATGCTTGGAGGGAGAGATTTCCAAGTCATCCGTCATGTACAGCCTCTCACGAGGGAAACGTGCATCAGGCGATCTGATTCCTTGGACCATCTCACAGCAGTTTCAAGATCATGATTTCCCATCACTGTCGGGTGCCAGGATAGTGAGGATAGCTACACATCCAGAGTACCAAGGGGTGAGTACATGTACATGTAGCTTGATGTTTCTTTCTAATCGATATTACTTGCACATGTCTATGTGGTGAGATGGTTGGTCTTACTTTACATCAGTGAGATACATTCTCTTTTCCCAGATGGGTTATGGAAGTCGGGCACTGAAGCAACTACAGCAGTACTACGAGGGAAAATTCACAAGTCTTGCAGAGACTGCCCAATCAGATCAGGTGGAGACTTTGACTGAAGCAGTAAGTACTCAATGAATCGCTCATTTCTGCCATTATGCCAAGCAGTAAGTACTCAATGAATCGCTCATTTCTGCCATTATGCCATTGGTGTTCAATTGTTTTTGATCCTTGTTTTATTGCAATGCCATTGCTTACTACTGCAATGTCTTAATGTTACATTTCAGCATGAGTGTAACATCCTAGAGGAAAGAATCACTCCTCGTAAGAACTTGCCACATACAACAGTTACCGGTACACTTGGTTTGAAAGAAACAGAAAACAAGCTAAGCTAGTACAGTGTACTTATCTGTTTCACCCAGTTTGTATGTACGTTCCAATACACATGTCAATTGTTAGTACATCTCAATCCAAAGGTCGACTGTGCAACAGTAATACATGTACTGTCATTCAGGTTCTACTTCCCTCAGCAGAACTTATAATGATCTTATCCTCCCTGCTAGGTCTAACCTCCGATGAACTTGATATGCACATGACAAAGTACGACTTGAAGCGACTGGAGATGTACGCCAACAACATGGTGGATTATCACTTGATCATGGACTTGCTGCCAACAGCTGCCAGATTACTCTTTCTGCATAAGTTAAATGTGCAGCTAAGTGTTTCACAGTCTGTAAGTAATTGTGCCTTGATTTCATTGCTGAACTGACCGAGTCATTGCTGATCCTGGAATCACGTTATGAAATTACTACCGTAGCTCAATTTTCGGTATTTTGAAAGTAAAGAACTTTCTTGTTGATAAACTGACACTCATTAACTGCGCTGCCTTCACTGATTGAAATTTTTATCTGTGTTTTACAGGCGATCTTGTTGGGTCTGGGATTACAACACAAATCTGTGGATGACCTTGTGAAGGAGCTGGACCTTCCTGCTACTCAGCTTCTTGGCTTGTTCAACAGATCAATGAAGAAATTAGTTCAGGTATGCTTCCGATGTACCGGTATGTCTTGTACATGTACATTTGTACTTCACACTTGAACAAATAAGGCTTCATTGAGGAAAAAGAATAGACTGCATTGGAGCTGAGCTGTTTTAACTTCAATGCACTGCACATGCCACACCAGTCAGAAATACATGAATATTCAGTGTGGGGCTTCCCATCACATCTGTTCACTTTAATATCATGTCTACCTTTTCCAGCATCTGAATGATATCACTGCCTCTGCAATAGAGAAGACCATGGCTGAGAGGAAAGAGATCACGATGACACCAACAGCCCAAACAGTTGATGAGGATCTGGTAAATATCAGCATTTCAGTCTGCACGCAGAATGGAATTAGCAAAAAAGTGCAGTCAGTTTCCTGCTGGGGTTGCACATGGCAGGCCTCGTTTTATGTGGCTCTTTCAGGTTTTCCACTTGATGTGTGAGGACTGTCCAATAACAAGGACATAGATCTGCTGTTTGTGCTGACACAGATTTATGGAGATTTCAAATACTGGAAACAATTTCCCCATCTGCAGTGAATATTTCAGGAAGAAGCCAGCGAGGAGGTGAAGGAAAAGCAGAAGAAGGACTTTGCAGTGTTGAAGGGAATCAATCTGACCCAATATGCCATAAAGGGGTCCGAGTCCGAGTGGAATAAAGCACTCACTGCGAAAGACAAGAAGCTGATTTCGATAGGACAGTAAGTATCTTGTAACATGGCAGTGTGTATCAGTAAATCAAACTTAGTTGCATGGGTTTCAGTGTCACAATTTTTGCAATTGACTTGCAAGTGCAGTACATATATCGATGTGCACTTCAGACCTAGAACTTCTGCGCACCTTGACTCAAAACTTTGCACCAGAATAGCTGGAACATGGGACTACCAATGATATTTTCTTCATATTTTTGCAGCAATGCTCCAAAAAGGAAAGTTGAGGAAACCCCAGTGGAAGAATCAGATGGAAAGTCGTCTCAGAAGAAGAAGAAACATAAAAAGTTCAAGAAGTGATGGGTTTGGTGAATACAATACAAAGTGGATTCATGAACTAAAGCTGTACAGACACTGTTAATGGCATGTATTACTACTGGGCTACAGACGTAACTGAAGTGCTACTACTTCATTTTGAAGTTCAATGAATGTACACGTACGTTAGTACCCAAAATTACATGCCTATGGTACACTGACTGCATGTGGCTGAAAAGTTGCTGTATTTTGCAGCCTGTGGAGTAAAGACCTGTGTTGAAATGGGTTTAGACAATTTGCATTCACAAGCCATTTATCTGTTGATTTGTATGAACATTGTGTATTGGAGCGGTATACTATCATGGAATAAAAGTGAGAATTGCTAACATTTAGTCTTGAATTCTTCTATCACCATCAAAGGAGTCAGTGTACAGACTGTGTGATGCACAGCTGAAAATAAAGAGCAACTAGAAATTGACTTACCAGTCAATTTTAAGACCGCCCTTGGAAATTGGGATACTAGAGATAGTTGACTTATAGGAAAATAATTAGTTGTCCAGTGCAAAGGAATGTAAAGATGGAGAGTTAATGGACGAGGTTCAATAGACAGCATGATCAGAAGGTTAATGATCAACTGGTCATTAAGTACGTACACCAAACATGACTACCTTGGCTTAACTGGTCATTAAGTAAGTCACTAGGCCTTGGAAATAGGTCAGTTCAAACCTACACTTCATAAACTTTAGTTTGATACCAAACATGACTACCTTGGCTCAACTTGTCTTTAAGTAGGTCACTAGGTCATGGAAGTAGGTCAGTTCGAACCTACACTTCATTAGCTTTAGTTTGATGGCAAACATGACTACCTTGGCTCAACTGGTCTTTAAGTAGGTCACTAGGTCATGGAAGTAGGTCATTTCAAACCTTGACTTTATAAGCTTTAGTTTGATACTAAACATGACTACCATCGCGCTGAACTGGTCTCTAAGTAGGTCACTAGGTCATGGAAGTAGGTCATTTCAAACCTACACTAATAAGATTTAGTTTGATACCAGAATTGGCAACGTTAGTGATAATGGTCTTTTGGTAGCTTTTTTTGGTCATGGAAAGAGGTCATTCAAACCTAAACCATGTTCCTTGTCTTGTTATTGATACTCCCGGCCAAAGATGTTTTGTTATTGATACACCCTGTTGTCCCATTTTAAGATAACACCCTGTATATACTCAATTCTTATGAATGAATCCTGCAGAAAGATGTTCCACACCAGCCACCTACCACCTAAAGTTGGAAAAAAGTGACTTGAAAACCGTGAAATAGCGCATTTCCTGCTTACGATTTCGACAGCGTGGGAGAGAGTGTTGTCGAACGGACAGTAGCGCCCCGAGAGTGGAGCGGCAACAGCGAGAACCAGTCTAGGGCCCAATGCGCATGCTCATTAAATCTCCACACTCTACAGTTGCGTTTTGGATGATTTACCAAATTGCGCGAAGACGATAGAGGCTTATGCGATAAAACAAATCAATGCATGCAAATTTTCGGACTATTTGTGTACGAATGACCCCAAGAATCAATAGGGTTCTGTGTAATATGCGTCTCGACACTTCCTGAAAATTTCGCCGCAATTGAGGTCGAACTTCGTCAGTTATCCAGGCGAAACCACAGATTGGATGGAGAGAGAGAAATTCAGTAAAAACAAGGAAGACCGCCCCATTATGGGGGCGGTCTTAATTAGACTCGTGTATTTAACCTGTAATCATTGCATGGACACGTACCGGTACATGTACATTGCTATTTTATGGATATCCGAACTTGTGTATTGAGTTTTCAGCTACATGAACAACGTGTTCAAGGACGGCAGGAGATAAATAGCAAGTAGCATGCATGTTCAACCCAATTAGAATGCCTCCTTGTTGCTATCAGGAACTACGCACATGTGACATGGTGAAACCTGCCAGACACCGAACTGGCGTCGGGTAAATGAATTGGATGAGAAACTTGGAAATCATTACCTTTCAGGATTATTAATTTATTCCTTTAATTGCATACCATTTACAAATGTACATGCAGACACTTCGCACCGATATGTACACTCGAGAGAGAAACATGTACACGTGCATGTACACGTTGCAGATCGTGTTTGTGGCCCATGGGCTGCTCAGTACATGTACTGCAAGATTGTACGGTATGATTCTTTCCTTGAATGGATACAACTTCATCAAACAAAGTGGCAAATTCATCCTTCAATTATACACAGGTTAGGAAGCATACGAACAGTAACAGCACGACAGCTGCAGTGATGATATGAGGAGCTTACACAACCAAGCTCTGAACAGGGTTGTACGAAGTGCATTGACCCTTCATGCGTTTGTCATTAAGCAGAAGCCATACTGTTTCAAATTCACTTCCAAAATGAAAGGATATCCAACGGAAACTACTTGGATACAGCACAGTAGTCAAATTATTGCATCCGATACACAAAACTACAACAGCAGAATACATGGAAGCCAATTATTCAAGTCAGATACACTAACACAGAAACCACAGCACAGCAGCGAAATTGCATCAGATACACACAAAAAACAAACACTGTACACAATAGAATTATGCAAGTTATCATTACTGTATTATGAAAATACAGTGCACAAGTTACATTTTATGTGTTTAAAATAAATAAAATATACAATAATCTTTGGCACATAAAAGACCAGAATAGGGACACTGACAAATGAGAACCTTATCAATCATTTCATCAGGTTTTATGCACCGCATGAATGGACACATGTATTGTACTCTAAAACTTCACCATTTTGATAAAACTAGGTTATTTAGATCACTTCAGGAATTCTTCATCATCATGAGACTGGTCGGTAAAATGTGTGAACCAAATCAGATGGCGGTTGTTTCCAACTAAGTGTGGTTCTGCGTCTCATTTATAATGAATTCTTGTTCACCTCCTGGACAGGTCATTTTTCTGGAATACAAAATAAACTCTGGTGAGTAAGATAAGTCTACTGGAGGTGAAATAACAAGCCATTTTCTAATGTATATTTCTGATACATGTACTTACTTTCGTCTGAATTCCCTTAAGTCCAGTCCTTTGGTTCCTTGGTTCTCCAACTCTCATACCATTCAGAGAACCGAGATCAGAGCCAACATTACTCTTCGGAATGGGTCTACAATCAAATATCAAACAAATGGCATGGAATGACATGATCAGAGTAACTATAGCTGTCATGGAATGAAATAATCAGAGTCGTCTATTTGCCATCTTGACCAGGCAAGCTGGGGAAAACATCATCAGACACCATGGGAACAATTTGACTAAAATCCAACATTTGACTTCCACATCTTCCAAGAATTCCCTCTAAGTAAACCAATTTTTTAAAGCACCCAGCACACCAGGACATGAAGGATACATTGTGTACACCATTCTATTTCTCACCTTGTGCCTCTTCTCGAAGTATCTGGTTTAGGCTGAGCAAAACTGGCCTCGTAGCCAGAAGTTTCTGAATCAGCATGTTGACCATTCCTGGAGGAATTGGCTGAAATTATGAGGGAAGTTGAAAGTGATACAAACCCCTACATAAAGAGAACTACGGTGGATTCCTATTGATATGGTGTACTGACAAAACTTCAGATCATGTGAACCTAATTGAACAGTGATATTCAGTCACAGATCATACGCAGAGGAGGATAAATGCTTGTCGTGATATTTAAGGCATTTGCTGCCAACATTTATTAACTCTTTCAGCCCTACGGACGGATATATCCGTTTGCCAAAATCGTTCTCAAATCCTATGAATGAGTATATCCGTCCACCCCTAAACCCAATTTTCTACAATTTCAGATTGGCAAAGTAGCTTTTTTAAAAATCCGGAGGTATTTTTTTCTCTCAAAAAAGTCGCCTAGGATCTGGGAGTCGGGGCGGAAAAATTGCCTTGGGCTGAAAGAGTTTTAAAGAACGATTTTAGAAAGAGGGCCAGGCAGGTATTGTCTTCCCTGGACATAATGGATTCCTATTGATATGGTGTACTGACAAAACTTCAGATCATGTGAACCTAATTGAACAGTGATATTCAGTCACAGATCATACGCAGAGGATAAGTGCTTGTCGTGATATTTAAGGCATTTGCTGCCAACATTTATTAACTCTTTCAGCCCTACGGACGGATATATCCGTTTGCCAAAATCGTTCTCAAATCCTATGAATGAGTATATCCGTCCACCCCTAAACCCAATTTTCTACAATTTCAGATTGGCAAAGTACCGGTAGCTTTTTTTAAAATCCTGAGGTATTTTTTTTCTCAAAAAAATCGCCTAGGATCTGGGAGTCGGGGCGGAAAAATTGCCTTGGGCTGAAAGAGTTTTAAAGAACGATTTTAGAAAGAGGGCCAGGCAGGTATTGTCTTCCCTGGACATACCTCTGGAGCTGGTGCTGTTGGTATTCACTGTTCTTCTAGTTGATATACTGGTGCCAACTCCCGTGTCCTTGCTGGGGCGGAAAGCAGTAGATCGTTCTCTCCTATTCTCAGTAGTTGTTCTCGACATGTTGTAAGTCTTTGGAGCGGGATTATGAACCAAATCATACAAAGTGGCTTTTGCCCGTGCATTACTTTTCTGATGACTCGTCTCATTGGTCTTTCTAGATCCTGGACCTTGTGGTGGACGATTCCTGGTTCCAAACACACTTGAATTCTTCGATGCATTTGGATAAACAGATTGTCGGTTTCCGCTGTAATTACTTGCATAGCTGGCTCTACTCTCATTCGTCGTTGCTCTTGAAGGGCTGTCATCTGAAGGGCTGTCATCTGAGTCGCTGTCATCACAGAGGCCAAAATCAGGCTGATGACTTCTGGCTCTAGATAGGACAGGTGATGTACTGAGATTGGAATAACCTTGACGCCGTCTAGGATTAGGAACATCTGGAGAACGCACCCGAGGTGTCTGCGTCAGGTTGGATTCACAAACAGCCTGAAATGAAAGATTATGCATGTGGAATTTGTCCTGATGTTGAAAGACTTCTACTTGATTTTCCATTAATGCAAATGTCAACAGAGGAAACTCAGGGGTTAAGAATAAAGTAATTACTTGCATAGCTGGCTCTACTCTCATTCGTCGTTGCTCTTGAAGGGCTGTCATCTGAAGGGCTGTCATCTGAGTCGCTGTCATCACGGAGGCCAAAATCAGGTTGATGACTTCTGGCTCTAGATAGGACAGGTGATGTACTGAGATTGGAATAACCTTGACGCCGTCTAGGATTAGGAACATCTGGAGAGCGCACCCGAGGTGTCTGTGTCAGGTTGGATTCACAAACAGCCTGAAATGAAAGATTATGCATGTGGAATTTGTCCTGATGTCGAAAGACTTCTACTTGATTTTCCATTAATGCAAATGTCAACAGAGGAAACTCAGGGGTTAAGAATAAGTTCGAAACAAAAGCCACCAAAGTACAGACCTGATGTACGACCAAGCTATCCAACGGGAAGAGCTCTTCACAGAATTCACATGGCAACATTGCTTCTTCATCATCTGTGAAACCATGGGGGACTGGTCGGGAGTAGCTGAAACAAAAATTACCACATAGAAAGTTGGCAGTTGACGACATCATACATGCACACGTTCAGTCTAACATTCTTTGGAGAAAGCATCAAACTCTATCAGATGAACAACTAGTTTTACTAAAAGAGGCAATTCTCCATGACTTTTCCTTATTCTAATGCTTAATTGTGTTAAAGAGGAGTCACCTCAGAGTTACTCACAAATCTTGAGCAGCCATATACCCCAAGTTGTCCAATATGTGTGGCTCTGCTTTATTTCCTTGTGCGGAAAGGCCAAAGTCAAGGTCATCATCAAGAGCTCCTTCATTGTTGGGAATGTCGTCATTACTATTAACAGCAGCATCACAGCCAGTCTAGATATTGGAAAACATAGACACCAGTAAGGGATAAATGAAGGCCAGTATCATGTCACAAGACATCAGCTCCGTGAGGATGAAGCAGTCAAACAGAATAGGAAATCATATACATGTATATATAACTGTGGTAGTATTACAGATGGGACAGGCAGGAGAGCAGTACAGGCATGACCAGATGATGAACTCACAGAAGAAAACAAGTTGAGTACTGAGACAGAAATACGACTCAGTTTCAGAAAATCGTGTGACCGTCAGCAGTGAGAAGTTGGAATCCTGTTGTTCACTTACCTCATGTAGCACCAGTTCGTGAGCCGGGAAAGTAACACCACAAAACTATGGCATTTCCATCAATTGGTCTACAACCGAACTACTGGCTGCAGCATCTGAATAGTCAGACTCATTCACACCTGAAAAAGTGACAACCCTGTATTGTGCTTTCTCACTGAAGTAGAGAAGGTGTTCTTTGAGGGTGAAATTCCTTAAAAATTATAACACCATTGCCACCACCACTCTGAGATGTGGAAATGCAGACAGAGGTGCCATACTTACCTTTAATTCAGACCTGTGGGTAGGTGTTGAGAATGGGTATCATTGTGAATGGATTATTTCAAGATGTTGAGTTATTGTGTAGAAAGGTGCAGTAAATGAACAAACTGTGCCAACTGACAGGGAAAAGGAGCATAAGGCTGCACTAATCACATATTTAGGAGCAACTACCATACCTCTTCTACCTGCAGAACTTGGTCCATTTTTCTGTGAGTTCCCAGACTTATTTGTGCTGGTGAATGGGCCAGTCTTCCTATTTAGGGCAGGTTGGCTTCTCATAGGATTTGATGCTGAACTCCCTGTGATTCTGCTTTCATTTCTGACGGCTGGAGTGTTATTTTTAAAAACATTCACAGTCTTCCTGTTGGTCGAGTTACTATTTCTATCAACCTTGGCCACATTGGATCTACTTGTTGATGCAGCGTGCTGCACAGCAGGACGACGGCGTGGCTGTGCTACCTCCAAATCATCCGGTTCCTGAGATAAACCCCTGAAGTCATTGTGGATTCTTGGAATAGGCCCATCTGCCATCCTGCTTAATTCATTGAAAACAAATGAGTTCAAGCGATTGGGGGCTGCAGGCCGATATGAGACACCATTTTGTGATGAGTTTGATTTTTGTTCTGGATATGTGCAGTTTGAATCTTCATGGCACTGTTGGTCCTTCAGCATAATAAAACGCTCACATTTGACACACTGTTCAGTTCTGCTTCCACAGTAACCACTATGCTCATCAAGTTCATCTCTTGCAATGTCTATCTCGCAGTAAGGACATTTCACTATCCTTTTAGGACAATCATTGGCCTGTAAATACAAAGGGGGTATATTCATGAGAATGTGAAACAAGGCTGCATGGATTGGTGTTGATTATTTCGTGGAAGTTATTAGCACACATGTCGTTATAGACCACAGTGTTGCATTATTAACTAAAATCTTTGTAAAATCAGAATTCACAATCACAGATAGGACATATTCGTCACAACCAAAGTCAGCTGCCATGACTTTTCCTGCTTTCTTTCTGGTACCATTTCTGTGCATTTTTGTGGCAGAGGCAACACTGGAAATCTATTCACGACACAAAGAGCTACTTGTTTACCTCACCTGATGAGCTTCCAACAGACCGTTTTCAAACTTTTTGAAACATTTGTCACATGAAATCTCGGTATGCTCCTCTTCAATATGTCTCTCAAGTTCCGATTTTGGGTACGGTTCACCACACTTTTTACAAAGCACGATGTTTCGTCGACAGTGTACTTCATGCATCACAAAATTTGCCGCCGCAATATCGCGCTTGCTGAAAATAGAATAATCAACACATCAGAAATATGTTTCAACCGATCCAGGAATTATCATTAGACTGAGACAGAGAGGAGGGATAAATTGTTAGAATATATACTCTCTTTGAAATTTCCAGGGCAAAGTTTCTTTAACAGTCCAATCAAAGAAGAGCCTTTCTGAGCATTGAAGACGCCCAAATGACACCACAGTCTGAACCAGCTCTGAGCTGGCTCAGACCGTGGTGTCGTTTGTCTGTTGAAACTTATTGATCTGTCCATGTGATAAAATGCTTAGGTTGGATTGAGTCTCAGTCAGAAAATATTTTCTATTGGAGGATTATCATCATCTTCTTACCAGTTTGTACAAAACCTTGTTTCTGAATCATCTGCCATGATGACAACGATTATGAGCTGAGAAGTCTAACGGGAAATAATAAGTGCTGAAAACAGAATGGTATGTTTTTAAACTTGGAGGTCAGTGTCAATGAGTTCATGGTAAGCCTTCTCTTCCTGTTCTTGTCATGCAGTAGGTACTATGGGAGGAGTGTCAACAGACATTCTGAGATAGGAAGCAATTTGAGTGTGACACTGACAGACACTTAACTCATGAGCTACATGCAGCTGTAGTTGACCACAAATGGGTGATATCTGCAGTGTGATGTCTCCTGCTGCAGCAGTGGTCAAACATCTGGTTGCATGCATAGAATGATTGGTCGGTGGTGTGTGTGTCTTGTTTTCTGACATTGAGATTGACATTGACTTTTATTTTTAACACATGTTTAAGGCCTTGAAATGTAACCAGTAACCAGTGGTTACAACAAAGTTGTTCAGGGAAATGCCTGAATTTCCAACCATATATGCCCTGGCCTGGGGGGGTAATGGTGCCAGGGCAGGGGGCATGGGCTTGGATGGGGGACATGGGGGAGCAATACTAGGACCTAGACGATATCACTCCAAAAGAGTGCACACCTGACGGGGTAGCGTGCATGATGTCCCGCACGTCATTTCATGATGTCTGGACGCGAGACGAAAAAAATCAGATTGTTTCACGATGTCATGATCGCTGAAACAACCGGATTTTTTCGAGTCACGTCACGGCATTCGGAAATGACGTGGACGTGCGGGACGTCATGACGCTGCCCCGTCAGGTGCTGCACTCTTTTGGAGCGATAGAGTCTATTAGGCCTATCATGACATGGCAAAAAGTCAAGTCAAGTGTGGAATGGAAGAGAGATAACCATGATAGGCCACCCCCTCAACAGTAACAACACAAAAGACAAGTGACAAGCACAAGAAGAATAAGATTTGAAGATAGGACTAAGAGTAGGCTAAGAGTAAGCAAGACATGATTCATAACAAGAAGGATATATTTTTTATTTCTAACCTGTAACTGGTGCTTTTCTTTTAGTTAAAAAAACGGTGGAGAAATCAGGAAGATCTTGGATCGAAAGTAAAACTACCAACTCATCATGAAAATGACAAAACACCCTGAACATTGAACACTTTCATTTCAATGTTTCATGGAATCCAACCAAAATGAACTGGAATGAGCGCCGGGGTAGTTGAGCGGCAAAGACTGGAACTACATGAACTAGTCTAATTTCCCGTGATCAGGTGATGGGATGACAAAACAAAACATATCTGCCTTTATAAATCACACCAAAAATTGGGGAATATATTATAATGGCAATATTATTTTCCTGCTCGTGGTTTCTATTGTTTATGGTTGTTACTGTTGTTGACGTCAGGAACAGTCCACTAATTATTCCTGTGTCTTTCGCCGTCAAAATCAACATGGCGAACATGTTGCAGACTTTTCGCATTTTCCGTCAAAAAATCCTCTCCAAACTCACCCACGGAAGAGGGGCGTTCATTGTCAACTGTTCCAAGAGAAATATATGGCAACCCTCCATCAATGGAACGAAACATCGAACATTTTCCCTCTCGGTTTTTCGTACCACGGACGCCCAAACATCAGGAAAACCTCACTGTAACATTGGAACCATTGGTCATGTTGACCATGGTAAAACAACATTGACTGCAGCCATTACAAAGGTTTTGGCTGATCAAGCTGAAAACAACAGTTATGTAAAATATGACGAAATTGATCGTGCCCCCGAGGAAAAGAAACGTGGCATCACCATCAATGCTGCACATGTGGGATATGAAACTAGTAAACGACATTATGCCCACACCGACTGTCCTGGACATATCGACTTCATAAAGAACATGATAACTGGTGCATCACAGATGGATGGCGCTATTTTAGTGATTGCTGCCACTGATGGACAAATGCCCCAAACACGGGAGCATCTGCTCCTTGTGAAACAAATAGGAGTTGAGAAAATTGTAGTGTATGTAAACAAAGCTGATCTGGTTGATGAAGACACACTCGAATTGGTGGAAATTGAAACGAGAGAGCTTCTTGAGGAGTTTGGTTATGATGGTGTCAGTTGTCCAGTCATTTGTGGTTCTGCTTTGAATGCATTGCAAGGGAAGAACTCAAAAGTGGGAGAAGAGTCAATTGTGAAATTGCTTGACAGTATTGACAGTTATATTCCAACCCCAGAGAGGGATGAAGATGGACCATTTTTGATGCCAGTTGATTCTGCATTCACTGTCCCAGGAAGGGGAACAGTAGCTATTGGAACAGCTAGAAGGGGCGTCATTGCAAAAGGTGAACCTGTGCATATACTTGGCCATGGGAATGATATAAAGACAGCTGTGTCCGACTTGCAGGTGTTTAAGAAATCGGTGCCTACCAGTAAGGCTGGAGACAATGTGGGTGTTCTGCTGAGGGGGGTCAAACCTGAAGTAATACAGAGAGGGATGTTCATTGGTTCACCAGGTACTTTGCAGCAGTGGAACTATTTTGAGGCTCAGATATATGTTCTAATGAAACAGGAGGGTGGGAGGTCAAAACCTATTGCAACTGACTATATCCAAATGATGTACTGCAACCTTTGGAGTATTTCCGCTCGTATGGAACTCACTGATGCCAAGATGGTGATGCCTGGTGATGCAACTACAGCTCGGTTCTTATTGAGAAAACACATGGTTCTTGAAGTGGGTCAGAGATTTACTTTTCGTGAAAACCAAATGACTGTTCTAACGGGTGTTGTGACAAAAATTTTGGGAAATTGTGATGACCTTATCAAGGGCTTTAATTATGAGCATGCAAAACCTATGAAGATAGAAGGAAATTCAAGGGTAGTACAAGCAAAAAGAAATAAAAAGAAAAACAAGAGTACATTCTAGGCCTGATGGTGGCAGAAACTTGTATTATCGCTCTGTAATGAATTGATAGGCACTCTTTAATGTTGCCCGTTGAGGACTGATGGCAGCTCAGATCTAAATGAGGGACAGTGAGTCATTGTGGTCTACGTTGTTCAACTGGATAACCAATGATGAACCTTGTCCGTTCCTCCCCAACAATTGTAGAAGTTGTACCATAAGGTGTTCTGTATGTGAAAATTCAGTTCAGTTAAATCATTGCTTAATTATCTGCACAACCAATTGCAACATTTCGATGCGATGTTTGAAAATAAAACTGTTGGTGCATTTAAATTTTTGACATTTTCATTTTGGATTTTCTTTGAAAAATCGGCAAAAATTTACCAAGATGCTTCAAGATAAATCATCTCAGCCTTCTGGGGACCAACTTACCAGCACCTGGCCTTTTCTAACTGCGAGAACTAAACTACCTTGTTGGTATAGAACCAAGCTACCCATAAGATGATGTGTTTGACCCAGACTTAATTGGTATTCACCATTTGTAAATACAGTCTCCAGTACTGTATGCAGAAGATATCAAAACATGAATCTGATCATAATAGAACATTGTTTATTCGGTACACGACATAACAAAATTTATGTACAACAAGAAAGCAGTCTTGTATGTCAATATACAAATGTACATTACACTAACACAACATTTCAATGTGTGCGTATCCCATGCAGGAAATCTGTACTGTGAAAAGAGATTTGGCCTCAGTCAATGAGGAACCCGCCCTGCGGTTTATCCCGACAGGTCGGCGCTGCGAGCGATTGTACCGAAACGACGTCATTGACGTTGTTTTCGGTGTTGACGTTGCGTCATGAAAAAATTTCCTGTACATTTTTCTACAGGAAGAATGACACAAATGACGTTGTCCTTATCGCTATCATCGGATCTCTTAATTTTAAGAAAAAAAGGAGTGAGTTTAAAAGAAAATTTCATCTGCTACACGATGATGTAAGTTTTACTGCCATACGACCAACACAAATGGTTTATTTTCACGCCAGAAATAAATGGAAATAACGTTAGAAAACAGATTTCGGTCACATCGCTCGCAGCGCCACGTTGTGACGTTAGTGTGCGGGTTCCTCATTA
>NMRB01000523.1:119204-129564 GCA_002633025.1 Notospermus geniculatus
TTAATTGGTATTCACCATTTGTAAGTACAGTCTCCAGTACTGTATGCAGAAGATATCAAAACATGAATCTGATCGTAATAGAACATTGTTTATTCGGTACACGACATAACGAAATTTATGTACAACAAGAAAGCAGTCTTGTATGTCAATATACAAATGTACATTACACTAACACAACATTTCAATGTGTGCGTATCCCATGCAGGAAATCTGTACTGTGAAAAGAGATTTGACCTCGGTCAATTAACACATATCCCGTAACAATTCTACTTGCTTCAACAAACACAACAGCATTGTTTATGAATTACCGGAAAGCATCATATGCACACAGTGGCACCACAACACAAGCTGAACATGTAATAAAAATATACTGATACTCTGCTGCAGACTACCACTTATGCATTCACAATATCACTATTATATCCATGAAAGGTCATGTACCGTGCAGAACAAATATTTACAGTCCAACACAAATCTTTCATAAGTTGGGAGGCACCACTTCCTACCATACTGCAAACAGGGAAATATCTGTGGATTTGAAAGTGGGAGCACATCTGCAGTAATGATGTCTTGCCTATCCAAAGAGGAACTGATGACATTCCATTCTGATCTAACCACTCCCAGCCCTGCATGAAATTTGTTACCACAGACAACTGTTGACAGCCAGAACTAACATGCGTAGTATTCCCTGACACACATCATTACTAAATCAAATGTCGTATTCACGAAGCCATCGGAACTTTGCATGCATGCAAGTTGAAGTCAATTGTTTGGCTACACATGCCCTATTGTTCACTGACTGCCATAAAATAGATTTGCGTGCACGAAAATTTGCAAAGGCTTCATATACATGTATGGTCAGCTGGTTCAAACTGCATTCAAACTACTTGAATCTTTCCAATCTTCTCGGGTAAGTATTGCTGAACGGGGACACATAGAAGTACTTAGGCCAGATATTTGCACCCACACTCATCTGTGAAATCGATTTATTCACTGTATGAATTGGCGCTACCAAGAATTCATCAGTCTTATTTCCTTTTACAACCTAGCTGTTCCCTGAAATCTTACAACCAAGATTTCATTACTTGGTTGTATATCTACAGTGATGTTTTGTGAAGGACCCACCGCCCACAAGATTTCTTACAGACCTTGTGGTCCGGAATGGTCCATAGAATCTTCACCTTCTATTCCTGCATTCATCTGTTCTTTGTTTGCAAGATCGTTGTGTTTGATATCAAGTTTATCTACTGGCACATCTGGGTCACTTTGTACAGTTTCCACGTGAACATCTGACCCTGTGCTTTGTTCCCTGATGGCAGCATCACCCTCTGCATTTTGGTCAACATGAGGTGTGTTAGAATTATCATTAACAGTCTCAATCATTCTCTTCGGGTCTTTGGAATTTTGTGATCTCTCAATGTTATTTTCTGGCAGTTTTTCTGCCTCGTGTGATCTTTCATTAGCATCAGATTCAGTGACCAACTCTGACTGCGCGTGACCAGTATTCACCTGAGCATTCCTACTTTCGCCATGGGTGGCTTTAATTTCACTGTCGGCATCATCTGACAGTGTGTCATTGTCTTTATGTTCCTTGGCCTCCGTGTATAGTGGTGAATGAATGGCTGGTGTTTTGGGAGGAAATTGCCATGGAGCTGATGGCTTGAAACTGATACCATATGGGTTGTCCTGATCACTCAAGATTTCATTTTCATGCAACAAACTTCTGGAGCGCCCTGAAATATGATGAATGTCATGTTACAACACAACTGCAAAAAAGTAAAAGTCACAGTTGTCATATCTGCATGCCACTGTGTGTACATGTCACCCTGTTTTCTAGGGTGCACCCTCGCCATGTCATCAAGACGACTCCAAGGACCCGACTTAGCCAATTCATACTTGATATTCCATTTACCGTACATACAAGAAGAATGAATCAGCCTTGAGGCTTATACTATAATAGCATCCTTTGTGATTTTAAGAAATTTAGACAAAATGGCAAAAGAAGAGGATGCATTTATCAGTCACTTTAGGAGTCATGCCTGATTGCTCTGGTCTGATGATCTTACCTCGCATTGGTTGATTTTTGATGTTGAACTGTGGCAGGGTCGACGCATCTCGTGTGAAAGGATTGATACTGGGGAAGATGAGGAGGGCGAATGACATGACCAGTACCATAACACATGTGCTGGCTTGTGCTGGCCTACTTGTGACTTTGAACAGGCTCTGGAGCTTCCTCAGTTGTTGTAATAATGACCTGAAAGTGTAATGAGGTGAAATAAGGGACCTTTATCAGTAATAATGAGTGCAGCACATTTCCCTCGTTAATCTACTTTCAAGTTAATTTCAAGATATTTGCTGAAGGTATAACCTTTGACAGGATGGGGAAAGTGACACCTTGCAACACAGCCAACAAATTGATGTAGCAAGGCCAATGGATTATCATAAAGGTGTATGTAAAGTGACTCGAAATCTCTAATTTTTTACGGAAAAAATCTGGATAACTGCACACTATAAAAGGGGCTGGGCAGAAATGAAGGGTTGTTACAAGTTCGGCATAATTCTGAAACTACTGTTTGGATTTGCTTGAAACTTGCACAGATGATGCTTTGTACTGAATGATTAACAATTATGATGACACAAAAACAATTGCATTACTCTTTACCAATTAGGGAGACAATGCCAGATTTCAGAGGCCTAGAAAGACGAGAAATATTCACTATTTCACCGCAGAATTTCACATGGGCCTGTGTCACATAGAATGCTAACAAGTTTGTGTGATAGAGTTAATTGTTTTAATTGTTTTCTACAAAAAAAATGTGTCCTAGATTTTTCGTTCAAATGCCTAACCTCTGCAAGTTCAGCAAACTTTTACAAAGGCATTCTAACCAATGTGAAAACTGACCACAGGCCTGAAACCACTCACAATTCACCAGGAATGACTCAATCAAACTTGATTTCACATGAATTACTTTGGGTTGGAATTGAAGTGTTCATTTTCAATGGGTCATTTTGGGTGACATCACCAATTCCCAGGCCTGTGGTTAGTTTTTGTCTGGTTGAATGGCTTTGTAAACCTTGCTCAACTTGCAGTGTTGGCCATGTGAACCAAAAATGTAAAATACCATTTTCTTGTAGAAAATAATTAAAATAATTAACAGATATCACACAAACTTGTTAGCATTTTATGTGACACAGGCCCAGGCGAAATTCTGCGCTGAAATAATGACTCTTTCTCGTCTTTCTAGGCCTCCAAAATCTGGCATTGTCTCCCTAATTTAATTAGTAAAGATGAATGCAATTGTTTTTGTGTCATCATAATTGTTAATCATTCAGTACAAAGCATCATCTGTGCGAGTTTCAAGCAAATCGCACCGGTAGTTTCAGAGTTATGCTGAACTTGTAACAACCCTTCATTTCTGCCCAGCCCCTTTGGAAAACAAGGCTCGGGGGCCCTAGGGAGCAATCTTAAGGAGGTGCCCCGAGCCTTATTTTCTCCATTTAGTGCACAGTTAGTCAGACTGTGTCAAAAATTCCAGACTTCGAGTCACTTTACATAACCCTTAACATTCCTTGGAACATTTCCCTGGATAAGTTGACAGTGTGACTACTTACTGATTCTCACTTTCAAGCTTTTTCACTTTCTTCTGCAATTCATTATTTTGCTGAGTGCAAGCCTTGACTCTTCCCTCGAGCCCATCCATGTACACCATCTTTCGTTTACGACTTTCTTTTGCTGAAATCTGTAAACATTTATCTGTCAATCAATCTGTATACCGTACAATGCTGATAAAAACTGAACCACAAAAAGCATTACCCACTTTCAATGAATTCATTAGCCTGCCACTTGACTATAGGATGCAAATGGAGCGTGTAATCAAGTCATACAACCACTGTGCTATCAAGTCGGCCACGGCCCCTTCCTTCACCTACCTTGTTTCTGATCTTCCTCCTGACTCCCTTTAGAACACGTTCTTCATCCCTGGTAAGCGGTAAGTCAGTCGGCAGTGTCACACCTTCCTTTTGCAGTAGCACTTTTTCCTCATCTGTCAACACCAGCTTGGGAAACTGAAACAGATGAAGTTCCATTTCAATGCCACGTCAAACACCAGTTCACACACCAAGGCACTATGAAGAGAATGAGTTGTGTGTAAGTGAGACCATCCATCATGTCCATGCAGACTCCAACTTCTACTAACTAAACAAAAGGGAAATTTCTTTACTCACAGGTTGCTGAATGTCCTGCATGGTGAACGGCAAACCACCCTTGTCGTTGTTGTTCACCACTCTGATGACCTGGGGCCTCGTTATTTTTGAAAGTGAGGATGTTGTCATTTCTGACTCTGATGATGGCTCACTATTCTGGTCAGTTGTTACCATGTCCACATTGAGACCTGAGATAAAAATATTAGGATAGATCAATCCATGTTGCTGTACAAAATGATGGCATTGTATTGTATGCATCTAATACAAGCAAGGACTCATCACAGGAGTTAGGCCAGCAGAAACACTACAACAGCTCATGAGTTCTTCATCCAAGGCTGTCCGCCAATGCCTACCTTGTGTGGTACATTTTCAACATGTTCAAAGAGCTTGTGCACATAAGACTTATCCATAGAAAAGGCCATGACACTATTAATTGGATAATTACCCATGTCAACAATAGAGACATCTGCCAGAATAGATGCATCAAGTCCAATTTCTGTTGGCTCATCATTGTCATCAAGTCCAAGATATGATGTGTCTAGAGTCTCAAATTGTATAGAATCCACAAATTGCAGTTCTTCTGGCATGTCTGCTGGAAAAAATTGTGTTGAGTCCTCTAGTGTTACATCAGATTGTCTCTCTGGACTTTTCGCTGAGTGCAAACTGTCTGGTGGTGATACAGGTCCACTGGATGACACACCACTGTCACTGTGCTGTCCAGGGGAACCAAGATTTTGGTCTACATGTACCGGTTGGTGCTGGTTTGAACCATGGAGGTCAGCGTCAAGTAGAGATGAAAATGCTAGTATTTCCTCATCATAGGAATCCAGATTTCCAAAGTCTGACTGAAATAAAGAGAAAAGCAACAATAGTCACGATGTCATGAATGTTGGCCTAGGCCTTGCTCTGTCATGCCATGCATGCTGTTCCTTTATCGATTTCTAGGAGCAAGTACAATTGTGATGCATAGTGATGCTCAACACTGATTTTTACAAAGGTTTAAGTGCACTTCATTGATTCCATGGATTCTGCCCTGCGGACTGTTAACTTAAATTACCGGGTGCCCATAACTCAGATGATACTGTCAGTACCAGTACCTACCAGTCCAGCAAATGCATCTTGGTCTGCTTCGGTGTCATTGGTCTGTTTCATGTCTTCTGTGATAATACCACCATCAGCATCAAATAAGAAATCCAGGATGTCCTGACCTTGATGGGATGCAAGCGCAGCCTCGACTGCCATCTTAGCAGTCGGGGGTGTGGTGGCAATCACCACAAATCCTCCGGATTAATCACTACCGTATTGAAAAACTTCCAACACTTGGCTTGCAACGTCAATGATGCAAGCGTGTCACTCACCACATATGCCACAAATCTTGCCAGGTATCGCAATCATGCACAGCCCTGTTGCTGTGCACAATACACTAACACACTACACTAAGAGTATACAAAGTAGATTGCCAACTCAACACTTCCTTCCTTTGAAGTTTTTCTAAAGCAGTTTTTTTAGTCAATTAAGAACTCTCACGGGGTGTCTACACTGTTAATCCACTCCTACGAGAGATGAAATTCAGGATGGATAAATGGATCGCCTTTATTGCAACTTGCTTTAGCACAAAACGGTGATTTTCAGGGTTTTACTGAATATTCCTCACCAAAACACAAATTCCCTGTTTCTATTTTTAGAACACGTGACTCACCCGACAAGCGGGCAGGAATGACGTGGAACTTCTTTACGAAAATTACCGATGATAGAGCGGTAATCCCTTGTCTTCATTTACGACATTCAAAGGTGGTAAGTCGACAAAATCATACTTTTGACTACAAGCAGTTGACCAGAATGGAGATTACCTTCTCTTTTGAGAAACAAGAAGCACACAGAAAGACAAAAATGCGCAAATATCCAATACCACGGAAATCACCGAATCGTAGCGCCATCTTTTGGAGGCCCAAAAAAATAACCCGGAAGGGGTTTCCCAAATAAACAGATAAAGAACTGAAGAATGAGTCACTGCACTCCAATCTGATATGAAAAAATGACAATGTTCATCGTGTTCAGACATCGAAAAGTCAGGAAGCGACAATGAGTACCGTCTTATGAGTGTTAAGTTGCAGTTGTCATTGCAATCTATACAACACAGACATAGCTACCGTGAAGTAGCCACCTCTCAGTACAAGGACTGTGGTGTGGTGGGGGGTCACCTGTCTAACCACAACCTAGGCTAGTAAATTAGTAGCCAAATCATGCTAAGGCCACATAAAAAAATACTTGTTTAGCGTCCCCTCCCGACCTGAAAAATGCCAAGACCCCTGAATTTTTTTGTACCGGTAATGCATTTTCCATTAAAAAATTGCCTAGTGGGCCTAGGTAGGCCCCTACTCTAAAATTTGAAAATAAAAAAAAAATATTTGTTTTTGACCTTTTTCAGCTATAAAGCTACTAAAAATAAAAATACCCCCCCACCCACCCTGAAAAACTAAAGTGCCCGTGTGTTTTTTTCTGACATGGAGTTCAAAAATTAATTTTGTTCTTTTGATCATGTTCCAGAGTGGAGGAGACGAATGAAAAGACCCATCATTAGTCAATTGCTTCAGAGAGCAACAAGGCCCAAAACTCGCATCAAACCAAAATCCTCTGAAGTGCTTACTTGGCATATCCGACAGAGAAGCACGCCTCACTGGACGAGCTACTTTGTCAAGCAGAGTTCTGTGGAGAACGACCATTTTGGATTGTCACATTTCAACTGGAATGTTGATGGAGTCAACTACCACATCCTAAGGACTGGTTGTTATCCATACATCAAGTATCACTGCAGTAAGAGACCCCACCAAGATCTTCGATTTGAGGATAGGTTCTTCACTCTCTTGAAAGTTATCAATTTTGGTAGGTGAAGGGCCACCTCACTCAGAATGCTGTTAACACACAAAATGAGCATGTTTATATTTTTTGGATGAGTGACTTTGGTTTGGAATGTTTGTCTTGTGGGTAAATTTGGTGATGCCAGGACGTCAATGTCAGAGCTGCTCTTTGGAAGAAGGGATGGGAGAGGGCTTTAACAATATTGCAATTTACAGCTGTTAATGATCAATGCAGTGTGTTGTCGAAAAGTAACTTTAAAGCCCATAATTTCGAAAATATATGACATCTTACTCTTTTTGTATTTCAGGGATACCCACGCTGGTGTATGGTCTGATATCTGTTCTACTCGTGCGCTTCCATGAAGACGTGAAAACTCCAAAAGGTGTTGTCAGGATCTACTTCCTCAACGAAGAAGACAAAAATTCTATGCACTGAACTGCCAGGAATAGGAATCCATTCCTTTTAGTGAACTGTGTAGATAAATTCAATGACTGATTTTGTTGCATCATAAAATTTGATACCCAGAAAGTTGAAGAATGTCTCAAAGCATTCAGTTGAACACAGGTTCATCGTTAGTGGTGATTGGACTGTTAATCATATTGGCGCTAATGTGCTTAAAACTGTTGTACACACTGGGTAAAATCTTCCTAAGATTAGCCAGGTCTGTTTTAGGATTAGTTTCATCCCCTCAGAATGAGAGGAAACCACCAGTCCATGCATCTCAACCTGCTGGTGTGAAGAAAGATGAATGAATGTCAATTTTATCAAATATTCTTGTTGCCTTAAAAGATGATTGGAAACTGGGAGCAAAGTCAGTACCGGTACTACTTACCCATGGTACTTACCACTTGTTAATCCAGTTCAATTGCTTTTATATTTGTTTATACATATCTATCAGGCAGCAATAACAATAAACTTTGTTGACCAAAAACTATTGTTCTTTTGTCCTTGTTTCATGTACCAGGACATGGCCCAATAACTCCAAAGGTGTACACAGTTCTCCAGTCCATCGAAATGAGACTAGACTCTCCAATCTTTGTCACTGCAGAGAAGCAGTTGAACAGGCTCGTGTTCGACTATTTTTTGGCCGGTTGTGGGCTGGCTTCAATGTCCTACGCTATTTCAGTCCTGAAAAATTGAAAGAAGAAAGGTGAAAAATGATACTCCATGTGTTCCTTTGATAATCAAAAGACGATGGCAGTCAACTCACCTATATTGTGAAGTCCCATGAAAAATGAACATCAGGACATCCATGGGCAATCGAAAATGACATCTATCGGCAATCGAAAATGACATCTATCGGCAATCGAAAATTATGTCCATCGGATATCGAACAATCCCGCAAAAATATTGGTCCACACATCAACTAAGAGAGTCAACTGTAATGCCTCTAGCATATCTAGACGTAGTCGTATAGGCCTAGCCCTAGATCCACTGGTTCGCCATCACTGAACTGTTAAGATTTGAAGTTACGCGTACCTCCAACATCAGCAAACAGCAGTACCAGTTCTGAAAAATTGAAAAAAGAAAGGTGCATGAATAATGATACTTCATGTGTTCCATTCAGATGGTCCAAAAAGGCGATGGCAACGACTCACCTTGATTGATTGTGAAATCCCGCAAAAAATGAACATCAAAAACCATCTCTGAACGAAAATTTCCCGAAGGTTTCCTGAGGTGCAGCTTTTACGGAGGCTGGTAGCATCTTGGAGGAAGTATTGCGCATTATGTGTCCTCCCAAGTAGGAGTTTTAGTCAGAGATGTTGTAAATATCACGCAGCAGCATAGGTTAGTATATGGTAGCAGTTCTGAGTAGTTTACAGTGATCCCTTCGAGTTGCTACCACTTGCCCCTCCCATGGCATGTGAAGCCAGCAAACTCGAGAGGGACCACACCCATCACATCTGGAGGATCTTGAAAAAAAGAATGAAAAATTTCACGAGTTTCATGAAATTAGATTTGACAGAATGTCAATGTTTTTGTAGTTTTTTAGGTGGATTGATCCAGATTGTAAGAAAGAGTCCTCAATGAGAGAATGAGAGGAATAGTTTCCCCAACACCTCATCCCCCCCCCCAAAATATACACAGTTCAAAGTTCAAAACAGTCAAAAAATAGGAGAGAGAGTGATTAGTTATGTGGAAAAGAAGTACATGTACAATAAACATCCATATTTACAGACAGTTGAGATATTATAAGGGCTGGTGCGACCAATTCGTTTATATAGTCTGAGTCAACCTAACTTCAACAAGTCAAAACTGCAACTGGGATTATTTCCCACTGCTTGTGCACATTTCCAAGCTTGGCACTTTGCCCATGTTGAAGTTATGTTGACTTAGACTTTACATTGAGTACCCACAGATGGGTTAAAGTGAACGAAGAGGGTACGTACTTTGGTTGACTTCTTTCTTCCGAAGCGAGGATTTGGATTTGGATATAGGAACCTACCTGTCATTATAGAGAAAGCAGAATCCAAGTCTGTGATGTCACATCCACCAAATGACAACTCATAACTAGATTCTGCTTTGATATGGTACCGATAACTTACCTCTTATTGCACAATATCTGAGAGTGAGAGGGCATTTGCTCAGGTGGCCCTCGTTTTCTCCTGCATTCACTGACACATTGAAATCGACTTGTGTTTTCAAAAGAGTTAATTATTCCATATTTGGCACTCTTGTCTAAATTCATTAGTGATTTCACCCGGAATTTGTAGGTAGGCTTAAATTCAGCGAGTTCAGGGGGAAATGAACCATGACTTTTTGTCTTCTGTTGCCATGAATAGAAATGGACGGGACAAATGGAAACACCTTTATGGACAAAAAAAATCAATTCACAACTCACTGCTAAAAAAATATTTTGCCCTTCTTGAGAGGTTAATTTCCTCACACTGAAGACAATAATAGGGAGTTTTCGCAAATCTGACGAAAAACGAAGTACGAAATACGAAATTGGACGTCATATCCATGACGTAATGTATTTCAGGAAATGGCTAGTATCACAAATGTCCCTTCTTTCCAGTGCATCTTTTAGCATGTCATGTAAGATCGAAAGAGTTATGGCGCATCTTGAATTTTTAAATTTCCAATTCGTATCAACGAAGTGGAAACGAAAGATAAATTTCAAAGTTTAATATACACCGTACTTCTGTCGTTCTAACGTCATACGCTGAAAGACGCTCTTGCAGCAGGCGATATCTGGGGTACCAGGCATTTCCTGAAATACATTACGTCATGGATATGACGTCCGATTTCGTATTTCGTACTTCGTTTTTCGTCAGATTTGCGAAAACTCCCTATT
>NMRB01000523.1:130509-174056 GCA_002633025.1 Notospermus geniculatus
CTGGAAATTGTACGAAAATCATAATTAATGTAACACAGGTCCCCTCATTACCCTCTAATGACACCAAAACGTTCACCATCGGGCCCCCAGCTATCCACCAGTGGGCCACCAGAAAAGCCCCTCATTTACCACCAGTGGCCCACCAGTGGCCTGAGGCCCAAATCCACCGGTTTGCCACTGGGGGCAGCCACTAGTGGCCCACCCATTCTGCCCCTTGTGGCCCACCAGTGGCCCTCTCATTCTTGCTGTCTGGGATGGTAATGAATTGTCCACATATCTGCAGATTAGTTCCAAGAATCACAATCAACACCCCCCCCCCCATCAGGTCAGAGGTCGTATCAAGAAACAAGTTGCGTCACTCCAGGAGGTAGACTGGGCGTGGTCATTTCCCGCCGCCATTATTTGAATCCCACAGTCTGAGTCCGTCAGCATCGGAGTCAAAATCACGTTGTCCTGCTGATCATGTGGTAGTGGGACTGTCTGGATACCCGGGCTGGAACCTGCCTGCAGGGAAAAAGGATTTGGATTTAGATACACGATGAGATTATGATAGACCACGAGCACTCCCTCTCTCCCACATGTCACAAGAGCGCGCAACAGAAAATGGCGCGAAAATGGATTAAGCCAATGGCGCGAAAATGGATAGCGCAGTATTTTGCATGCATCGGCAGAGAAGAAATCCGAAGGTTTTCCAAGATTCAAATCTTAGAAAAGAACAAAACAATGCTGTCTATCTCGATATCATCGCAAAATAAACATCCGCGAATAACCTAATATCCTTTTTGAAAGGGATAACTGATGCGCAGCACTACGCAAAGTGCAGCAATGAACAGAGCATGCCTCAACGCAGGCTGTGCGCGCACTTTTTCGAACCACGTCTGAATCGGCATGATTCCTCAAAAGGACCAAAAACATCATATAATTCCACTTTCTCCAATAAAATGCAATGCATTTCGTGATCGACAACTTCACTTTGTCTTTCTTTCGAAAAAGTGGTAACTTTTATCAAAGAATGGCCGAAGAAATGTGGATTTACTTACCGAAAAACAGCAGTGTATATCCTTCTCCACATGAAGTCCCCTTGCCGTCTTGGGTGGAACTTGCGGCTACCTTGAACAACTCCCGGTCGAGGCTATTATGTTCAGGGAGGGGATGATAGAGTGCACTTGAAAAACTGAAGTCTCAGCGGAGGGTTTTCTTCACAACCAAAGGCGATTTGTTACGGGTTTACTCCTTCTTTTCGATTTTAGTGTCATTTGACTACTTCTACTGGTTTTCAGGTGAAAAAAGTCTAAACTGGGTCAAAGGGTCACATGCTGTGTCCTCTCTCTCCAAGATGGACCCGCCCGCCTTGTTTCACGAAGAGGGGTTACGTAATCATCAAACTCATCCAGCGACCAATGGCAGACGTCGGCTGATTTTTAGGCGGGAAAGGCACTGCTACATGTTGCGTGATAACGTGCCAGCCAAGAAGCAATGGTTTAGCATAATAATTAAATAAGAAGGAAGAGATCAGTACCGGTATCTGATGTACTACATACGTGTATACATGTAGCGAACGCCTAGATAGAGGGTGTGTCAATGGTTCCCTTGGAGGAAGGACGAGTTTTAGTGCATAGGTATGAATGCGCATGATGTTCATAGACACTTTTTTCAACGTACAGAATCAGAATTAAGAATATGCTTTGACGCTAACCCGTGGGTGTCCCCAGGTTTTCTGAAGGGGCCCTCCAGCTCGCGCGAAGCACCGGCTCCTTGCCCCGACGCCCGCCCCCACGGGGTAGGGTAGGGGGCCTCCCCCGGGGAAAAGGGGCTGTTTCACTTTGAATTGAAAATTGCGATTTGTGATCCATGGGAAAACTGAAAGAGCATGATCTTGCAATTTGCAGGGATAATTCTGGTTACAGACCAATTTCAATGGTACAACAATCAATGACATTTGAAGTAATTTTTTAAGACAATGGGGGTTTGAAGCCTTGAAGTTCCATATTAGAACCAAAATATTTGTAAAACAACTTGGATTAGGTTCGCAAATGAGTCAAGTGTAAAATAGGGGCAAAATAATTCAGTTACATTCAATAAAGTACGGTACTAAGCAAAATAAGTCACAAAACTAGTTTGATATCACTCATTTGGAAGGACATGAATACTCTGAAGATCCCAGGCCTATTGTTGACTGCCGTTTAGTCAATACAGTCATAGGCCTAACAGTGACCGACATAACAGGACTTGATGACATTTGTGGGAACTTGGGTTCAACCATTCATCTCAACGGGGTGCTGTTAGGGCCTAGAAAGGATTACAAACGGATTCAGTGAGGTAAAATGAATGCCACCCTAATCCATATGCCAAATATCATACAATTTTCTTTGTGTGCGAAGCGTTTTAAATCCTTTTGTCTTAAAAATTACTTCAAATTCGCCGGTTTTTGGATGGCTTGGCCGGCTATCACAGATAATGCCATGGATAATGGCCATTAGCCCAGCATGAAGCCATGATGATGATTATAAACAAATTAAGCGAAGCCACCCCTTCCCTATCTCTAAAATGAAAGATACAATGTTTGCACTGTCATTACACATAAGAGTGCATGCTAGTCAAATTGAAGCAAAGGCATCAAAATAGCAGAAGAGATGACTGGTGGTATCAAGTCTGTTGTCCCCTGTGTCAACCTCGGGAGTTCACAGGTCATCAAATCATCGCCAGGTGAATGCAAGGCCCATGTTAATTTCCATAATAAACAATCAACAAACGTCATAAAAAATTGAAAAATATTTATTTATTTATATATTTACTTGTTCTGTACAATACTAGCACAGCAAAGGTGATGATGTCTGCTGCAGAGCTACACTGTTACATGGACTGACTATTCCCAGTGTGGAGGACGACAGTGGTTGCAGATGTAATCTGGAATCCTTATTCACAAGAATCTCTGTTGACACCAATACATGCATCCTCGCACCCAGGGTCTTCACAACCAGCTCCCCAACTCGCGCTTGAGGGAGGGTACGACCGTAAATGACCTGAGATTCTCAGGATGCAATATATGAAGAAGCACTGAAAAGTGCCATGTGCCAGCTGATGTCGTGAATGATGTGTGTCAGATGTAAGTCATTCACTGACATTAAGATCCCAGAATTCGATTGACGAGTCTTCATGGTTTCATGTACCAGTAGGCGTACATTACTCATTCACGCAGCATCTGTCGGACTTACTGGTATGCTATCCTTTCTCTGGCCTAGCCATTGAGGTGGAAGATGAAACCAGTCAACTGACAGATCCATAAGTCGAACAGTAGCGATGTGAACATGGTCCAAGGATTATATTACAACCACGTCATAATACAGTTGATGATACAAAGATGTAAATTATAACAAAATGTTAGCATTTAGACACCATACCTTTAATGAGACTACATCGGCATGAGTCTGAGTTTCCGGTATATATCTCACTGTTCACCAGTCCAGTGAAGAAATGCTTAAGATTTTTAACTGAAGACAATGTGACTCCCAACATAGACTTTGCATACCGGTAACAATGGAAACACTGTAACCGGAATTAGCTTTACAGCTGGATAACATTAAACCTAAAATTTAGTTGTCTTTTTTTCCCCAGGTCAACCCTCAGCTGACTCCTTTCACTCTTCATTGTTCAAGTGATGTTCAAACTGTTCAGGCCAAACTTTTTCAAGTGGCAACAATATTAGAAACCATAATGCACTTGCATGGTGCCTGATTTCAATCTTAAATGTTTTTTCTCAGTGAATTTTGAGATGGAAGTCAGGAACCTCACGCATCGGCAATCTATAGGCTGAATCATCACCTGCAGTTGACACAGAGCCTCGTCAAGAATTTGGTCCTAAAGCAACATCTGACGAACACACCAAATACAATGGAAAGCAACTAAAATGATGTGAATTTTACCATAATTTTCAACATCAGAGGTCAGTTTAAAAACCCACCGACAAGTTGTCCAATCTACTCACAATAGTGATAATATCATGATGATCAGAAATGACAATGTCATTTTAAAGGCCAGTGCTAATATATACATTAATAATTGACCATACATATTGTGATTAACATGGTTTGATGCCACAAGAGCTCCAGTATGTGGTATATTACAAATAACTTATAACTGATATTGCATCACGAAGTGACAATCTATACGGATCATTCATTCTTAAAAGTAAACTAAAGCTAAACAACCATTTTGTCAGTGTTAACAAATGGATGACCCCTCTGCTGATACTTGAGTGGATATACTGTGATCATGGCATGTCCTCAAAACCCTTCACATTAAAGAGGTTGAAAGAAAAGTGCATTGTTTTGCCCAGGCAGAGTGTGACACTGAGACAATAATTTCCTCTCAATTGAAATTCATTAAAATATGAATCTTTGAATGCATATGAATCTTTGAAAATAATGGCAAATGAATTCAGAAGCAAGGCAACCAAAAAGCTGACTTCTTTTGAAATAAAATGTCAGGAGGACAAAGTCGTCTTTTTAATTTCCTTGTTCAGTCACAAGGAACCACCTCCAACATGTGATGCAAAAGACCTCTTCACTCTGTAGTTTTGTCTGGGGAGTTCCTTTTAAAATAAAAGGATGTCGTTACAGCAATGCTGGGCAGCAAAGTGATGGGGGAGATGCCAAAAATCTTATTTGAGGTCTACGGACCAGTTCCATCTTTTATGCCATCACATCATTTTGAGATGGTCCCTAATTAGGCCTAGTTGTCATGGTTTTGATAAAAATCTGTGTCCAATATTGAAACGTCTTGACAATCCAGACTAGAAATCGTCTCTGACACTACACTTCCCACAAATAACATCCAAATGCACCTGGTACATGCACATTACATCACACAATTTGCTAAGGTGCCACTAATGCTAAGTCCAACATAAATCTGACTGAGAATTCTGTTGTGAGGATTGTGAATCAGCGCCCCGGCCAAATTTGATCCGTGGCCTCTTCTGACATAAATCTACAAACAGGAAGCTGATTCATCCATCACAGAAACCATAGAGAATGCACACAAAACATTATTTTCTCCCTTGGAAAATACGTGCAATAATTGACCTCATGATCAGACCTGCAATGCTGTCACTACAGCACTGGGACCAATCACAAAAACACATGGGCCAAACTTCTGATATTCGAAAAAGGCATGACCTGGCAAGGATCAGGCTTTGCACAAGTTCATTGTGGGCGTCATAAATGTACCCGGTAGTCCAAGGCCACAATCTCCTCACTCCTATCTCTTAACTGAATTCAGAAAGATCCTTTAGAACATCACCGAGTTTGAAAAATCTTGAAACCTTCATCTACCTGCATTCACGCCGTGATGAAGTACTTCTTTGATTTTTTGCTCGGCCGACAAGTCCGGCAGCATTTTACTTGTAGATATCGTTGACTACAGTGTCCAAATTTTTTCAGAATTGTACATACGTGGCTACTCATTTGATTCGCTGTACACAGATGGCTATGGTGCCAGTCCATCAGCGCTGAAATCAAATATATCGGATGAGGAAAGGTTATATAGGAAATCCATTTTTTTGTCTCTACCGGTACATAGAACAGAATATGATGTTCTTTGAAACCTGACTTTGTTTCCATCGAAAAGGGACCAGTAGATGGTAAGTGGTGAAGGAAAGAGGGAAAATATCAGTTGATTCGAAATGAAATCAGTTTGGATTGTGTCTTGACCATACCTGCATTTTGAACAGCACACTTGTCTGTATTACACTTCTGCTGGGTAAGAGGCTTCATGCTCTCATCACAACCTTCAACCGGTTCATATGACGTCTGGTTAACACATTGAACATGCCGTGCCTGTTCTCCTCCTCCACATGTCTTTGAACACTGGAAAAACAAACAATCCTTGATCATTACTTGTCAATCTTATGTTCGAGTTTTTTTTGCCTGCAGTTTCTCTGTCTTTGGTCCTCTTATGCATTTTCACCATTCCTCAGTAGGATTGGCCGTCAGTTACCGGTACCTCCACGATACTGCCAAGTGGTTTGGGAAATGGTACCCAAATTTGAGCCCTGGAGCCCTATGACCTTGACAGTCAACTGTTTACTTGAGCAACGAATGCTGATATGCAAAGCTGATCTCGGCATATATTTGCTGTTTTTCAAGCCAAATTGATGTTGTAAGCCAAGACGGATGTGAGCAAGATGCTTTTGTTTACAGCCAAGCTGAATGCCCAGGGGAAACAAGAACATGCTTTTGTATAAATGTACAAGTGCAGTGAATTATTAAGTGACTTTATATTATTTGGTGATGCTGATGTCAATGAAAGGAAATTCATTGATGTGACAAATATGTGATAGAAGAAGCATTTAATGGTGAATTAGACAAAGAGTAATGTCCTTGTAAGTGTAGCAGAAATTGTGATGTTGGGAATCGTTTTGTGTTTTTGGTCATATCCAGTATGTTATAGCCATCGGCCACACCCTGTCCATGACTTGTAGGCCCCTACTCCAATTACAACTCTACAGTTGTCTCCTTACCTCACTCCAAGAGCCAGCTACCCACACAATGCAAGAGGCTTCATTACAAGGACGGTGTGTCAAAGGTTTTTGTGTAAGGTCACACTTGTGGACCTTTGGACAATACACATCTCTTTTCTGAACACCTGAGCCACAGGTGGCTGAGCACTGGAAAGCAAATGGCATAGATAGACACAAGGGAACAGCATGATTAACCCAATAGAGCCCATGGCGCCCTAAACCGCCCTGCCGTGAGCCGCCTAGAAGACCACACCCACTTTTTGACAAAAATCCCCATCACCTCTAATGTAGAAATCAAAATCACAAATTACTGCCGGCAGCACCACAATCCGGCGTGTCTCCAGACGCCAATACCGCCATAAACTGCCTTGACTCATTAGAGTGTTTTCTATTCAGCTTAATGCAGTGGCATTTCCTGGCGGTTCAAGCTACAGATGGAAAGTGTAAAAAAATAGGCGGCTCTACTGGGTTAAGATAATGATAATGTACAGTGATGACACGTGAGGACCAACATTCCATCCAACAGCACATGGTACGAAAGAATGGTCAAAATAGCAAAACGAGCAATGACAGGATTAGGAGAAAGGCTGTTACGTACAGCAGTGAAATGTTGGCATGTGCACCTTTAAAAGCACTGATTATGTACATTGCACCATCAGTTAACATGCATAGGAGTGCAGCCTTGATTAAGTTTTGGTGTAATGAACACGAAATCTCTATGTACAATACATCAAAAATACTTTGAAAGTATCTCCTTCTCTTATTGAAGAGACCCAAATCATTCAGGTATTGGGCATAATCGGCAGCTTTCCTCTATACCAAGGGGTATATATGTACCAAGTTTCAGATCAATAACCCTAGCGGTTACAAAACGTGCCCTGCTAACGGACAACGGCGACAGACGCTGCACCATCGTAAGAGCTCACCACAGGTGAGCTAAAAACTCAGTCATGTCCACTTACGTGTATTTTTTATCTCATCTGTCCCCTAAGGATAACGCACTAAAGGGGACTCTGCTAATTTCATGCATTCATATACTGGTATTTCAAATCAGGTGAACTGTCTCTGCCAAGACATAGACAGACCTTGGAGGAATTATACTGACAGTATAATTCCTCCAAGGACAGACAAAAGGTACAATTTAGAAAGAAGTTCATTCTATTTTCTACTAGTAGAGATCATTTATCTTGCTGCACGAGTTATTTTGCTGGAAGTTAGTGCAGCAGCATGCTTTGACCCTGATGTGCTTAGTAATTTCAGAGTTTGTACAGTGTGATTGAAATAGATCTCATGGTTCAGGAAACTTGCAGGGCCCATTGCGACTTCTCGTTCAATTGGGTGGATCCACCTGGGGAGGGATGGGCACAATATCACCATCGAGGTTCACTGTACAAACCCCGCTGAAGACGGAGGACGCAACTTACGACTTACCGGAGACCAATCCGACACAGCCCACGCTAAACATGAGTGTTCATTACACGTTGATATATGTGTTGGCTTCTTTTGTTTATAACAGTTTGCTGAAGGCACTTCGTTAGTTGCCTTGGTTTCTACACAGATGACTTTTCGTGTCATGATTCCACCTCCACAATGTCTTGAACACTGCAAACAGACATCGAGTCGTTATGATTCTACACTCAATTTACCGGTATCAATAATCTTTCAGATTTTTAGGTGTGATGGAATCCTTGATATACGCTGGCCCATATTTTAGAATGCTCCTCAACATAAAGGAGTTCCTCACGCCTTGAGGACGTCCTTTAAAGTACATGTACTTACCTTTCGCCAATATAATGGAATCCACTTGTACGGTTCCTCGTGTGGAACAGGTTCAGTGGCCTTGACCTTTGAGGCTGGAATGGATGAATCACCTATCCCTTTTTCTTCCCACATCTCATCACCTGTTTCAATCACTTTTTTGCCACCGCCAGAATTCAAATATGTATGAATTTGTTTTACAGGTGTAAAATCTCCATCAGTCTTTTTGTAATTTGTTTTTTCAGTCTTTTTAACTGATGCAATGAAATCCTTTTTAATGAAAGCATCACCTGTTTCAACTACTCTCTTAGTATTTGGCCTAGTTACATATGCATCCTTCGGTAAGTTTGTTGTTTCAATATCAAGTGCTTTATCAGAAGTCACTGGGTTTTGTGTCGTTGTGATTTTGCTTTGACTAGGGAAACTTTTGGGCAGCATGGTGGTGTAGTTATAGTCAGTTTGTGGTTCTTCCCAAGCATTGGGATTATCTTCTGATATCGACGAATCGTCCACCATCTCGTGTGAAACTTCTATGTTCAAATGCAATGACTTTGCTGCCTCAGCTTCCACTCCTTGTGTGACCTCATCTGAATCCCTGTCTGGTACTAATGTTGTCTTTGGACTTGCCTCCTGCCGTGTAGTTTGAAGTACTGGTACTTCAGTTATATATTTTTCAGTTTCTTTAGGTGAATGCATTCTTGTAGTTGTTGCTGTTGACGGATAAGTAGATTTATCTGTAGTTGTTATGGTCGTTGTTATTGTTGTTGATGGGGTCTGCGTTGTCACCGGTGTGCTGGTAGTAGCTGTCATAGTGGACGCTGTGAGTCTGTGATGAAGACGATGTCGTCGGCGACCATTATGGTGTCTCTTCCGATGATGAATTTTGACACCTGGTTTGCCTGAGGATTGTCCCTCAGTGCCAACTTTTTTCTCAATTTCATTTAATTTTTCCGAATATTGGTCCATATCTTCCCATGATTTCTTCCTCCCTCGAGGTTTCATGGTCGTCTGGGTTTCAATATTGATGTGATTGCTGAGGACCTTGTCGTCCTCACCAGATAATGAATTTTTTTCTTGCGATGTCAAACCTGTAAGATGATAGCAGCACGTTTACAACAAAATCCATTTAAAAGATAATACAGTGGTTACATATCTCTCCTAGTTCAGAATAAAGTTCAGAGAAAACACCAAATTTTAAGCAGTAGAACATAAAATTGAAGACCACTAGCGCTGCCCTCTTCCAGGTGCAACATGGTATTTACCTATTATTTGTACCAGGCTGATCGGATGGTCACTATATTCTGGCAATTCATCTGACTGAGAATCAAGCGCCTCACCCGGAATAACCTCATTGACGACACCTCCAGGTTTCACAGTTGACGCTCTCATTGCATCTGGGCAAGAAAACTGGTTGCATAATCGCTGTGACTTCGGCTTTTTGTCAAAACGGCAGAGGTTTCCCCCAGTGCATTTCACTCGACGAAATTGAATGCCTATACCACAGGGTTGGGTGCACTGCAAAGGAATATCATTGGAAATCACTCAAGTTCATAGCATGGCATAACCTACCAAGTACATACATTGACATGGGGCACAAGTCACGTGCACTGCCATTTTTTCATCTCTTGCACTTGGTGACAGCGTTTTCCACAAGTTCTTGATCTACCCAAGATGTCGACTGAACTCAAATGTTCAAGGTGATGTACAGACAAAAGATTTCGCTTTGCAATTGTCAGTCTGTCAGGGAGGGTTAAGTCATATCACTGCACAGCTACATACCGGTACTTACATTAGACCAAGCACCAGAGGTCCACACGCCACAGTGAATATTACCACACTGACGTACAGTTGTTGGTTTGGTGTAGGCATCGCATCCTAATACTTCATCTGAACACTCCACTATTCGATTCTGGGATGCGCATGGATCACCATGACATTCCTACAAATACAATAGTATAGGAGTTCCACAGTGATATCTAGGCATGGTATCTAGTAAGACTTGATATTGATGTGTTTTTTACGTTATCACAGTTAATAATGGTGAGTTCTTATATAGCGTTTCATAGCGTATTACGCTCTCTAAGCGCTTCACACATTATTACCCCAGCCTATGATTCAGAAACCTTTCTGTAGAAACCAAAAGGCAGCCACAATACAGCACACACGATGGACATTTCAGGCCAGTTGAGAGTTACAGAGTGGCACGGCTGGGGATCGAACCCACGACCTTCCGATCACGAGTCCACAGCCCTTACCATTATGCCACCGCGCTCGATCCCCACCCCACCGCACATGAATTATAGAAAGCTCAAGACAGTCATAGCACTTACATCTGACCATTCCCCAACCTTCCACTCCGGACATTTGACTTTATGATGACACGGTTGATTTTCTTTTGGTTTCTTCAAACCAGTGCAGTCCTCATCATCCAGGGCTAACTGCTCATCAGGGCCAAGACTTCGCACACAGATGACTGTCCTTCTGTGGGTTCCTTCGCCGCAGGACACGGAGCAGTGCTGCCATGGACCAGTCCACCACCTATGTGGGAGAAGATCCAATGCAATGAAATATTCCTTCACTTCTGGAACATATTCAGTTATTCTGGAGATCCAGAAGGATGTGGCGGGGTTACGAGGACTAGATGTATCGGAAGCATACAAATGAAGTCACTTACGAATGATCCTTTACTGAACAGAAATATGTCCTTGAGAAAGAAGGTTGAAACATGACAACGCAAGGAAATTATATGTGTGGCGGTCTAGGAAAACCCGTCGGATTTCCTAGACCGCCTCACATATACTTACATAGCCGGGCAGATGTGGTCATTGCAAGATTTGATCTTGTCATCTGGTTTTGGTACCGGTATCTTCTGCCGACAATAACGATCATCCACAATTCCTGCCTCCTGCTCCACACAGAGGACCTGCATCCGCTGAATACCTCCGCCACAGGAGACCGTGCAGTGACTCCAGTCAGTGTGCTTCCACATGAAGATCGGCTGCCGAACTGTTGCATTTTCATTTGGAACAGTGTACTCGAATTTCACACCGGGGTTCTGACTTTGGAATAGGAGCTGGAAGTAAATGTTGACATCATTGTGTGCCGACGAAAAACTCGTATTTGATGACATCAAGGGGGCATTCCCCCTGTCCCTAGCTACAGCCCTGCTGCATCCGTTCAAACCTGATGACTCACACTCACCATGATGTGCAGCTGTTCCTTCAAAGGCCCTGGAGCAAAGACCTTCTCTTTATTGCCATTGCGTTCATAGTGGAAGACAGTTCCCGCGGCCTCGTAGTCACCACTCCACTGGATAAACCAATGACCATTCAGGTAGTATTTCCCGTCGGAATTCCGTAGAGCAAGGTAGTTGTTGGCTTCTGCAACTTCCTCAATGCGTATGTTACGTGCATCTTTAGGTATAACTTCAGCCTCAACGTAACCTGTTCGGTATAACAAATTCATCATGATTCCAAAACGAAACCATTTGTTATTTTCTGAAACTGACTGCAAGTCAAGTGCTACATGTACCTCTACGTTGGCCCTATCTACACGAAGAAAATAACTAACAGAAGCCTGACTTACCTAATCCCTGCTTTTCAGTGAACTCCTTCTTGACCGTCAGGCAACTGGACCCATCACCATGACACTTGCCACACCGATCCTCCTTGGCTACTGAGTCTATGGTCCAGTCACATCCCACCGTCTACAAATGAAAGTAGAACACAAATAGAATGTGTAGAGTAGATCCAAGTTTTAGTCAACTTTGTCAGGTATGCAGGCCTAAAGAGAGAGCTGGATGAAGTTAGCTCCTAGGGAAACTGCACCCAAGATTTACATACAATCAAAGCTACAGAAATGGACAAGTGACGACTCACCCTGCATTTTCCAGAAATACACATGTCTCTCTTTCCCACAGTACATGGCGTACCATCCGTGACCATATCCTTCAGCATCACTGAGAAGAATTTCTCCTTTGGTTTGCAGTGGAGTTGACAAGGTGTAGCTGTAGAGATTGAGAGGCTTGGATTAAGTCTACAGATAGACAGTGAACGATTTTCCCATTGTAAAATCAGGCTGGTATTTCTGTAGCATCCAGCCTAGCATAAGTATCGAATACACTTAATAAATGTATTACTAAGTGTATTGTATTAAAAGGCCGTGGGTTGAGCAGGACCACATGTAGTGTGAGGGTATAGATGTACGTTGGTACTCACATGGTGTAAAAACAGGTTCCCATGTAAAGATCCGACTCTTGTATGGCACAGTATTGAACTCTGAGCACTGATAGTGCCTAAAGCTTGGAGCATTTGCCGGGCAATGCTGGAAAAGAATTAGAGTTACATATATATACATATCGGTACCTATATATATCTTGTATATCTTAACAATATCTTAACAATATCTTGTATATCTTAACAATTGATGCCAAAATTTACAGTAGACCTAACTCTCAGACAAATTTCTAATTTTGCAGCTGGGACAGACTCAGTTCAGCAAGTTTACCTTGGTATTGCATATTCTATACCTCTTCCTCTCGCCGAGACAATACTTTCCACCATCACTTGGCCTGAAATGATGTTGAGAAAGAGTGTTGTACATTGCATAAGAAAAGCTTGAAGGAACCAGCAGAGATCTGTTCTGCCTTCCAATGGTAAAATGTGACCCGCTCCACCAAAAGTAGGCGCTTGTCGCAACCGAGGAAAGGGTTAACGGCCTTACAGCACAATAGCTGAAATGTACGTTGGCGCGAGTTTACTGTAAACTTTACAATAGTAGTGGACAGCAGTGATACTAGTTGAGTAAACTGATGACCAATGATGATCACTTGCGCCAAGCGCCTGCTTTTGCTGGAGTGGCTCACAAATTTACAATTCAGCAATGTAATGAACTTACATTGGGTTATTACACAGCCTCTCAGCATGCGAGACACCAGCACCACAGGTCCTCGTGCACGAGGCCCAGTCACTCCACTCTCCCCATTCACCGTTGATTGCCTGGGCTCTCTCACCTATTGTTGTACAACCACCACGGAAGCACCACTGGAAATGAACCAGAGAAAACAATGCTCAGGATGAAATTCACACGGCACATCAATAGGAGCTGTCAGTCAGGTGACCAATAGAGGTTCTTCACTGACGTCACACGGCCGCCATACTGGCCGTCAAAATGAAGCCTGGAGGCCGCCATCTTGTTCTCGGTTCGAACATTCAGCGGCCCGTACAGACCACTGGGAGCATACAACTCAACAAATCACTTTACCTCTCACAGTTTTTGAGCATAAGTAGTTGGTCTGGTGTGAAAACCGTGTTGAAAACAAAGCGAATCGTCCATACGGCTTGCTGTAGAACAGTGTAGAAGAGTCCGATGAATGCCGACAACGTACAAACCACGTCAAAAACGCTGTGTTGATGGTGTGACGTTGCGTCATTTGACGGCCAATATGGCGGATATTTCGAGCTGTGACGTCACGTGAAGAACCTCTATAGGTTTTCCTAGACCAAATTCAATGCCCTAGCAGACCGATTCATGCTTGATTGAGGACCAAGTCTTAAGTCTTCATCCTCCCACAACAGGGCTTTGGTCTCGTTCCTCTTCTCACACACAAAGTGAGTGGATGAAGAGTAGCGAGGTAAAAGCCCCTGTGGTGGAAGGATGTAAGTCTTGCAGAATGAGAATGAACAATAATACAGGAGGAGTTTTCCTTTAAGTGAATTGTAATGTCTTACCATGTTTTTATTTTTCTTATCACAGTAAGTTCCTTCTGCTGCAGCTTCGAGACGGGTCATGCACTTGTTGTCGACTTTGCACCACAAGGTTGTACAAACCTCCTAAAAACAAGACTAAAGTTCAGTCAGTCTAGTCCATAACTTTCTTTTAAACAATATTAATAGCAAATATCCTGAGTTAACCAAACGAGCACAGAGGCTTTTTTGACTATGGGGTATTTGACTTTTGTTTATAAATTCTGTAAAATAAATAACCGGGCCACTGTAATTCAGATGGCAGCTGAGCAGAAAAGCACACTAACCAATAATCAAACATATACGTGCGAGGACAGGGCCTTTAAGACCTTCAACTCTTTCATCAGTACATTTAGCTAGCTACAGAAGTCAGAAGATCTGTAAAAATGCTGAACTAAACAGAGTAAATTTCCCACCAGCTGTGTTGATATTATAAAATACAACGAAACGAAGGAACCCGTCTGGCAGATTTGGCACGACTCCACGTACCTGACTGAGCCAACATTTACAGACCACAGAGAAGTACCATCTGAGCATCACTAGAGCTCATCGGTAAGGCAGTAACACAATTCCAAGAATAACAGGGAAATACGTCAGCCTCAGGCAAATCAGATGGTTGCAGAGAATTTTTCGGGGATGCAAACGGACAAGCTGATGGAGCGTAATAGTGTTTTCTTTCAGGAGGTTAACCCTTGTAAGATGAAAACTGCAAATTTTGTTGTTTCTGCAACTGCAAGCGACTTTTACTACTAGTACTACTATAGCCATTTCAGGAAACTGACATACTCCTTAGTCATCAGGTCATGCATCACCGACTTATTCTGCATGAACTGTTTGTTGTTGTATAAGCCTAAAATCAAAGACACGGTACCGTAAGCAAAAGACTACAGGATGCCCTTACTTCAATGCCCTCACAGTGAATTGCGCCCGCACCGTATTGCAATCGACACTGATGATCCGCATCGTACATTGCACCGGGTGGAATGATGGGATATTTGAAATCGTGATCACTGGGTTCGTCTTCCAAGCAGTAGCCCCAATCGCGGCTGAAATAGAAGACGACAGCACGGTTACAACAGTCTTCATGTTAATCCTGTCTAGCAGCCATTTCTTAAGTTGCATGCTCCTCCAAATGAGAATATTCTCACATGAGTTGGCTCTCAGTGGGCTATTAACCAGTGTTCAAGATGAGTTCCTTTCAAAATCAACTGTGCAATTTAATGCAGTTAGTTACTGACACAGGGAAGCTACTGACAGATCCCATTTAAAAACTTACTCAAGGAATTTGGTGATTGCATCTCTGCTGCAGTTTGACCAAACCAGGGGTGAACTGTCTGAGACAAGCTGTGGAGACATGACGTGTTGTCGAATCCCATACGGAGCCTCACAATTGTTTGCCGGACCATCATGCTTCATACCGAAACTTAAACAGAAAATATCAACAGGTTTTGAGTGAATAGCATCATGATTACTAAAACTTATCAGAAATCAGCATCAAGGCAAAGACAGATATCCAACAAGCAAAAGGATCTTAAAATACTGGTATATAATCTTTTAACCAGAACATATTCAATGAACATCCTTTTTGATACTCACTTGTGCCCCAGTTCATGGGCAATGGTATAAGCCAGAGCTAACCCAGTGTCTTCATTAATATTACAACTACGGTGGGGTTGGCACATCCCAGACACCTGGGCTAGGCCGAGGGTGCTACAGGGTTGATTCTTTCTTGAACAAATGTTATACCTAAAAGAAATCATTATATATCTGTAAACAATGAACACAGACTTGAGATTGGTTCAAATCTTAAGGGTCATAAATCAACGAGATGGATACAATTTGATCATATCAACCAACTTGCCCCTTGGTTAGAAGAGGACAACCAATAGTTCATTAAGTACATGTATTGCTTATCCTTCAGGACATTACTGACCTGTCATTGACTTGATACCGGTAATTACCATTAAGCTCATGAATAAAAAGGGTTAAGAAGTCAATCGCCCATTTAGCCTCTTACGCTTGTCTTTAAACAGGTTTATTTGCAAGTCTTGTATGCATTCAGTTCCCTACTTCCATGAAAGAACTTGTATATTTTGGTTGGAAAACTCTCTGCGAGAATGCAGACAAATCATTCTTATAGTAGTTTGCAGACAAGAAATCAAACAAAGTCGCGACTTGGGCCGTATAAAGTAGGGAATAGAGGGTGGTCTAATCACATGTATGGATTCCTTTGGCTGCACCCCTTGCATTTTTGGAATCACTAGAAATTGTGTGCACAGGGTACCACCTAGTTTTTAACGTTTGTGCGCAATGCAGAAATCTGCCATTTGGATGTATTCCAGTAACACAGCACTGGCAGGCCTACAGGCAACATAATGTCAGACAAAACTTGAGAATATCAACTGAGTAACAGCAAAATATTTGTTTGGCAGTAAGCCCTTGATCCACTGAAGCAGAACCTAATGGTCTGGCTTCAACTTAAATCATCTCTAAGGTAAACTAAATCACGTTCGAACATTGCTGGATCCATTGTTGATTTCATATCTTCTTTACATTGAGTGCATCAGGTACAAAATCCCCCCCCCCATAGCAGGGCTTTGTCTCATGCCTCTTCATATGCTTGCACACTACAAGGTTTGTGCAAAAGGATGATGAAGAGGAGTGAGGTAAATTGCACTGGGAGGATGCCCTCCCCTGCCTTACACCAATAACTGAAGGGGATAAGGGTAAAAACGAAGTGGTGCACGGGATACATCGGCACCTATCACCGCAGAAACTCTGAGTTCAATTCCCAGTCTTTGTTCAAAGGACAGGGAAGATGATTTTTCAACGGTGCCAGATTCCTCCGAGAGGCTGCAGTTCCTCCTACATTACAAGAAATCACCCACTATTCGCCACACCTTACCACCCCCAGGGGAATGGCCAGTGCGAAAGAAATCTTGCCTGTGAAGGAGGTGCCTCTATCCGAGTGGAGTCTCGCAGGTAGTCATCAATAGTATCGGGCGTCAGGGAAGGACACTTCACTCTCAATTCAATATTTTGGAATTTTAATCAATTTGCTCAACAGACTCATCAGAATGCGAGGTAGACATAACATTCACTATTTCAGAAAAATTATCAGTCCCCTCCATCGGCTGTTTCTTCGAACTGCATGGTTGAATAAATCTTAGCCAGATCTCTGCGCCACAAACAAAATCCAGACACGACAACTGCCAGCTAAGAGTGCATAGAAAAAATTTCGAGCAGACTAATAGCCGAAACAGGTGGAAAATTTTTGCACACTTCAAAAAATCAGGAGATCAGGAAAGCGAGCTGTGTTTGGAGTGATTAGAAAGTACAAGTTTCACTTGAGTGATACCTTGGAGAAGTACAAAATAGCTGGGAACCGGACCACACTTTAGTTTAGAAATGAACTATTAGTAACATTCCAGGCACCTTTTAAATTGTGAAAGGTTTTAGGTGCCGACAATCACAGGTATGTTCGGCTCATTTACGAGGCGGTCCATGGCGCTCTTACCTGGTGAGGAGGACCGCTACATCATGATGACTAGGATGCGTTTCTTCCTTGGGGTTGATGCGACTCTGCCATTTGCAGAAACTATTCAAAGTGTGATCAGCATGGTGACTGATCTTGAGATCATCCTGAAGTAGAGTGAAAGTCATAATGAGATCCCCAAACATGCTTTCATGGAGTTTGATACACGGTAGGCAGACAGAGGCACAACTGTTGTCGGTATCTTCCCTTTTACGGATTCAAATCAACACTTTTCTGACACATTTTTCAATCAAATACAGGAATATGACTTCTGACTTCCACGAAGGCATACCCACCTCTGCCTCCTCCAGCAATATCAATCTGACTAGAACAACATTGACAGCGTTGCCAATACTAGAATCATGGTAGATAACAGCTACCTGAAAGAGACAAGCATCGCCAAGTTACAAACTTAGGACCGAGGACCAACTGAGACATAATAAGTGATAGGCACTGGAGGATGTATCAGGATGCAGATCAAAAGTAACAATTGCAATTGTACATGTACTTCAGCTAACCTTCTTGCATACTAAAATACAGCACAAATTACAACAATATTTGTTTCAACAGAAGGCCACTGTCAATTGAGAGCCAAGAAAAACAACTCACCATATTCAAAATTGTCAAAATATATGTTTCTACATCCTCATTTTCATAAAAATTCATCATTTTGTCATCGACGACAACTAAAGTCTCCACATTTCTTTCTAAACTGTATGAAGATCTTTTTCTTCTCCTATGATTAACAACATTTCCTCGCACCTCCCTCTCCCATCGTAACCTCTCCACCTCTGCATTTTTATCATCTGTAAAGAGAAAAAAAGTCACATCCTGTCAAATTCTTGCTGAAATAGCTTTCCTCAGTATCTTTCACCATAAACTTTTCCATAAACTTTTACCATTAGCTCTCCTGTATCTTTTACCATTAGCTTTCCTTTATCTTTTACCATTAGCATTCCTCTGTCTTTCACCATTAGCTTTTCCTGTATCTTTTACCTTTAGCTTTCCTGTATCTTTTACCATTAGCTTTCTTGTATCTTTTACCAACTTTTCCTTTCATCATTAGCTTTTCCGTATCTTTCACCATTAGCTTTCCTGTCTTTTACCATTACCTTTCCTGTCTCTTTTACCAACTTTTCCTGTATCTTTCATCATTAGCTTTTCCGTATCTTTTACCATTAGCTTTTTTTAACAACAAGCCAATCAGGATCTTAACCTACATGTAGTTTTTAAAAGTTGCTTGGCTTGTATCACTATTTACGATAGGATTAGCACCATAACATGAAGCTTTAGTCAGTCATTTACACTGGTAATGAATCTTCGACAACCGCCAGACATAACAATAGTTTTTGGCAAAGATTTCTCTCCACATCGCACATAATTACACTAAATCGTCATCAATACGCCATGTTTGTTTTACCGGTATTCTTGATCAACAATATCAAGATGAGTAATCAGTCAACCTGATAGGGTATATATTATATTCGGTGTTTACAAAGTGGGCAGATTTATTTCTACTCACCGTAGGTGAAACAAAAAAAAACAGGGCAGAAAATACTAAGGAAGAGAATATTAACAGGTGTTGCCATGACAGTCAGCAACAAATGGGTTGTTGGCCTGAGCAGAACTTGTTCACTCACAAAACCAAGCAAGCGAGGCAGTTGATTGCCAAGTCAGATCTTGCTGGCAGTGCGAGTATCATGAACAACTTTTATAGTGCAGGTCATGTTATCCCAAGGGCTGTTCGAGTTTGCCAAAAAACCTCCAATGCTTTGAGTGCAACAGTCACGTTTCAAACTTGTGAATTTCAGCCAGGACACCGAACGGAAGGCATTGTAAAAATTTTCAGCTACACAAACAGGGTAAAACATCATGTCAAGATCCTGGTTCAATCAAAGTTATCCGGGTTGCAAGTTAACCACCTCATCAACAAGAATGACTTTCTTGAGTGAGGTACCTGCTGGATGGCAGGTAAATCACTCCGAAAACTATGCAATACCATTTCTTTCTCCCATTTTTACAACTGTTCATTTCAAAACAGCAACAACTCAACATCAACACAGAGCAACCACAGACAGTGTCATATTCCAATATTTCAAATACAACAACAACAACATTCCACCTGTGATCTGATTCTGCTTTGTAAACAATATACAAATATTAAAGAATGTTGGTGCACTGTTAATCAGGTTGGAAAACTTAGTTCAACTTTCATTTTTCACAGTGGGATCTGTCCCTTCAACCTCTCATATAGCTATAAATAGAATTCCAAGTGGTATTTCATGTTGTGATCATTATTGCAAGTCCTGGATGCAATCTTGTGCATCTTATCAATAATTCTTAAACCTACACAAAATCTGAAATTGAGCTTTGTCAATCTCAAATCGGGCACAAAGGTCACGACCCAGAGACAAAACCACAGGCAACAGCAAACATGATCGCTGGATGGGTCTATTCCGAAAACCCTGGGGGACAATGAGGAAACAGTGAAGTTGCAAATGTGCATCAATGGCAATATGACAGGGCACATTGTCCGCAGGGATACAAGATATTATCAGATAAAAGCAAAGGGAAAGTACGTGGAACAGGATAATAGAGTCCCCACAGCAAATATCTGGGATGCTCCGCCTGCACCAATTATCACCATTGTCATTTGAGTCAATTTAGTGCCCACATCCCCAGGAGATGTTCCCAAACCGCATACCTCCGCTAAGAATGGTCTGATGACTAAAAAAGGGATAACAGCGCATTCAGTGGGCAACTGCTCATCAGTGACCTTATTGACAATGCCTCCTTTGGACCTGTGTGTCTGTAAGTGGAGTGGCTCCCTATCTAATACCGAGCTAAAACTGTCGGGATGTCACCAGTCAGCTGCAACTCTCCCAGATGTTAAAGAATAGGGTCCCTCCTCATATATTAATACATCCGCATCTCAAGCTATCATTCCTTGTATTCTCTTTGAACTTGATCACCTACGTGGTCAGTAGCCATGGCCAACAAAGATTCAACTTGTACCGTATATCAATAAACATGACCCCATGATCAAAATGTAACCCCGAAAAACACAGTGAGGAAAAATACATAATAAATGGAGCAATAAGGAATGCTCTGAGTGAAGAAACCACTTTCACAAAGGGTTAAGCATCATTCGATTCAAGATATCAATGACTTTGACTGACATCCACAACTTGAACAAGATTCTGAGCATTTGAACAATGTTCAGCTGTGTCCTGTCAGTTGGTTTGTAATCGGATGTTTTTACACAGTTCATAAACAGAGTCAATTCAATATCAACATACATTGAATCCAATACAGGTTTCAACATCCAAGACGTTGATTGATGAAAACGTTCTGACTCCTGCGTCATTAAAGAGGGAGCTTCAGGCTTCAGACATGGTATTTTTTAGAGAATAAAATCTTACTCATAGTAACTGCACGATTTGACCCTCGCACCCTTTTATTCACACCTTTGGTGGTGTGTTCAATTCCCCAGTCAATGACGCTAACTGTGACCAACAAACGGCGTCCGACCCCGGTAACAGCCAATTTTCACCCGACAACCATAATGCTTGAAAGGTAATTTGTGACAAGCAGGAAGTGTGACGTCATTTCTGAGACCAATTCAGACCCTTTTTTAAGATAACAGAGTTTTTAGCACTTACATATCAGTATGATTAGGTTATTAACCATAACTATGTCTGACTGGTGGATGTTCCTCATTCTTCCGTCTTCAGGGACCAGGTGTGAAAAACAGTCATTACTCTGTCCAACGTCATTCATGGGATATTAACTAAGAATGATTTCCAAATTTCTTAGAAATTCACTTATCAGCTGACAGATAACATACCAAATAAAGTATTTTAAAACTTTCATGCAGTGAATTAACGCATGGCACATATCTCATGGTCACAATTGTCTCAGCTGAATTTGAACAGCTATGTGCTATCTGTCTAGATTATCAACTGATCCAATCGGACAGATCTCCAGTGGAATCGAAAGATCGCTCATTTTCTGAAAAAAGGTTGCTAACAGTTTTTCAAAGATCTCAATTTTTCTTTGCATCCGATCCACTGCAAATCTCACTCCAACCAAGAACTGTAAAGAAGATGCTTTTCCTGGGTTGAATGCTGCTGTGGAGTCTTGTCGTAAATTGCAGCCATGGCCTTGTTTCATCTTCTATGGGTGAAGTATGTTGCCTTAATTCCTTGGCTCCACAAGGGTGAATCGCAAGGGCAAATTTTCTGGTGTTTTCATCTAAAGACAAATCCAAAACACTTCATCCACAGAGGCAATAATGGTAGATAAAGGTTTCTCTTTCATCAAATCCATGAAGATGAAGCTATACCTCATCCAACTCAGATCTTTTTCTAGTGGAAAAATGATATGAGAAGTATGCAGCATCTGATCCAAAGAAACAGAATCAGTTTACATACCAGACAGAAACCAGATCAGAAAGCAATACAGGAGACTTGTAGGCAAAGTCTCTGCCAGTGAATGAAAGAAACAAGAAACAACCACCTGGTAGCTTGAAATATCATGCAAAGACATCTAGGCTTTAATGCGTGCAACACATTTTGTTGGCAACAGAAAAGGGGTTTAACACGTTGACTGCCGGCTACGATTATACTCGTAGTCGCTGATCTCCTCCCCATTGCAAGCTACGAGTATACTCATAGTAGGGCTAAAGCTGTGTTTCCACGAGGCGTTTGCGGGGGCGGATTAGGAGGTGGGCGCGGGTGGAAAAAATTGATCCAACGTATTTCCCTTTAGCTATTTCACTCGCACCTGTGCCCGCCTCCTAATCCGCGCCCGCAAACGCCTCGTGGAAACACGGTCTAATGCATTTTCTATTAATGTTGATAAGAATGGCAATGACGAAGAGCAGTGGGGATTGACCAGATGTATGGGAACACGCTAGAGGGCGTCAGCTATGACTCGTAGTTGGCAATATGAAATAACTTTAAGTAGGCCTGGTAGTCACAGCAATGGCAGATAAAATGATATTTTAGCCATGGCAGTCAACGTGTTAAAACCAATTTTGTTCAAAAGCCTCTTCCTCACAGACCCTTTGGGGTTCTTGCCTCATAAAGTAGCCAGTTGACAATGACAGGATCAATGGTTGTCATAAGGGAGAACTCTGAACCTGAAGCAGTTTCTATATGCTCAGTGTAAACGGGGCTTATGACTTCTTCGCACCAACTGTGATGCCAACATTCTTAAAAGTGCTTTTCACAATTTGCTCATGGATCTTCAGACCAGAAGGTAAGTTGGATGTACCATCCATGGATGCATCAGTACATCTCAGAGTAATTCTCCTTGTATTGGTGCTTTTATTTGCTACTCAAGGTAAGAAAAAAGTAACCACTTGAGAAGAAGAGATCCTAGATGGATGTAGCAACCACAAGCATTCCAGGTGTTACCAATGAACCCTACTTATGCAGGTGCTCAGTGTGAATATCTGAAACATGGAATGAATCCAACACAGATTGAAAACTGACCTAACCCGAACAATTGTTGCCATTTTGTGTTCTTGATCTCATTCCTGGCGATGTTGATTTAGATCTGGATGCTGACCTGTCGATCATCATCATCATCGGGTCAGGTGCAGGGCAAAAGAAATATTTATCAATTACCAATGGCAGGGCCAAGGTGTTGCCAGAGGTGAAGCCTTTGAAGAAGTGGAAGAGCCCAGAGGAGCTGTCAGTGATGAAGTGCACAAATGGGTGAACTTCCTTGCCAACCTTGGAAGTACCATTGATAGTCAGGGAATTTTGTACACTATGGAAAAAAAGAACTCTTCATAGTAAAGTAAACATGGCTGTGATCTCTGGGAAGTGGTATATCAATGACCCTAATATTAAGTCAGGTCCTTATACCATTTGAGGAGTAAATAATGGGGTGAAGTCTATCATTATTCAAACTGTCCCCAGAACTGTTTTTGTCAACTGAACTGTCAGCAGTGCATTCACAGCAGTACCTCCAACAATTCTATTGTTCCACAAAACAGTTAGTACAAATTAGTGCTATCAACATATCCTGACCCCTTATCAATGAGAAAAATATTCTACAACTTTTGTCCAGTGGTAGATGCACTTCCCCTTTAATAAGAAACGCAGGACGTTGTCGTTGTTATCCTGGTGTGTGTCCTTGTAGCAGGACACAACGTGTGGCTATGTATGAACACGAAAGGTCATGCAAAACAATGTTATTGGCATGTTTGGCAATTCAAGACAGTTCAGGGAAGAACATCACACTGTGAACCTAATGTGATATAACTTGAGTATACACAGACAGAAAAGTAGCCAGCTGATAGAACAATGTAATGAACAAACAAAGGGAAGGTTTACCTAGAAAGACTCCAGTTTTTACCTTTCTTGTAGTTTACTTCAGGACAGGAGTATGGTTCCAATCATTCGTTGATTTCATCACAGTAAATTTAATGAGGGAATAAGAAACCTATACCGGTAACTCTGGTTGAACCTTTTTACTGCTGCTTCTTAGAAAGTGGTGAAACTAAATCATTCATTAAGAAAACAAGGAAGCAAAGAATACGTCAGATGGATTGAATGACTTCCAATAAAAGGTGCCAAACAGCCAAATGGTTCATAGAAGCATCAACCTGAGAATATCCAGCTGATTCTTTGAACTAAAACCAGGTTGCATTCGCATTGTGAAGTTTTAAGATTCTGGCTCAAATGCTTAATATTTAACATCAGCCTAGTCTGGGGAACATTTCTGAAGCATTCTGTGCAAGCAAGAATCAGGTGTGGGGGAACTTGGTTTGTTACTTGGGACTGTAGATATGACACAAGTTCAGGTTCAAATGCTGAAATCACCATACCTAAGCCAAAATAATGGTTCAAATAGGACATAATAAGGATGATGACCACAGCAGTCTGGTATAATTCTATCAGTTCCCTATAGTCCACCTTTGTGCCTTACTTTCACCGCACACCTCTTACTCACTTACAAGTTGCTATTCTAACAACCTGTTACTTCCTATACCAATGTGTCACCGTTGGTAGTCTGTAGTTTCCGGAAAGCTGGAATGCTGGAAAGTATGTTGGAAAGCTGGAAAGTGTGGGGAATTCCAAAGGTTCAGTATAAAATCTGGAATATCCCGATGGAACGTTCTTGGTGGTGTTTGAAGTTACTGAAAACGCAGCATTGAAGTTTTATTGAAGGCCTACCCAACGATGATATCAGGTTAATGTGTGTGACCCAGACTGACAACCTGCAACACAGAATAGGAAGGAGGTACACAGCGTTTTTGGTTCGCCCCACTTGTAGTACACAGTAAGATGAAACCATCTGACCTCTGCAATTGAGATTATCTGTGTGTGACNTAAGAACTGAGCAAATGGCACTTGGCCCAGAATGGCACTCTTTCGGTTTTATCGAGTATCGGGCAGATGGGGGGTTAGGATTTGGGGTTTGGTTGAAAGTGAGTGATCACCAGCTTTATAAACGGCACAAAAAATGGCAAAAAGTGATCAATTAATGGATTTAATAAACTTTCCATACTTTCCGGTACTTTCCATATTTCCAGGTTTCCAGCTTTCCAGCATTCCGGAAACTACAGACTACCGTCACCGTTACACCAAATTAAACTGTCATCTTCATCATGCAGGATCTTCAGTTACTGGTCAGTAGAAAGGGAAAGAGCCAGCAGTCTACAGGGGCAACAATTGATGTCTGGGAGTCTAGCGGACAGTATAAACCAGAACAATCATTAAATGATGTACTCCAATCAAACACAAGAGAATTTTTTAAATGGTGGATTTAATCTGGCAAACAGATCAAGTGCTTTAAATCCATTTATAACCAGACAAAGATCTTGATGTTCAGTTTAATTTCTACCTTCATTGACTTCATTCACTGATTTTCATTCATAAACAGGTTCTGAAGCCTCATTGGCTTTTCTGAAGACGGGTAGGTAGTCACGAATGTCATGGGTCTTCATTCAGAAAAGAAAAGAAAATCATTACATCTCAGTAAGAATAGGCTATTTTTAGGTAAGGCCCCCAAAGAGAATATTCTAGACAGCATTTTTTTGTAAATTGGTTTTTCCATGACAGGTTTGATCCTGCCCCACCCTGGGAAACTGAAAGTTTTCATCTGTCTTGGAGAAGATCACCAAACAGTACTAGAAAATGCATTTCCCAAAACAAGGCCAAGTGTGTCCAAAGACAGAAGCAGGGGTTTCATTTGCTCTGGAATTGAACCCAGATATGTCTAAAATTTAGTGGTGTATATTCGTCACACAAATAAAACACAAATAAAAACATGTACCGGTACAGTACAATGAGTATTACTGACTTAATTCGGTTTTGATTTCTAAAGAGCCAATCATTTCCAAAGATCTTCCAGTGTTCCCAGTAGGCCTATGTTTGAAGAAAAACGAGCCATCTGATTTTGAATGAATCAAATTGTGTTGTAATAACAAATTGTTTTTACATGAAAGTAAGGCAAATTTGTTGTTGAGGTTGGCTACAGTTCATGATACCTCCATTGTACTGGACACGCAAGTCTGTCTGACCCAAATTTCACCCCTCTAAACACAGACTACGTCATAGAAAAATCTCACAGCTGACTGATGATCTTAACAAATTTTGTAATGAAAATATCAGTGTTTAGAATCCTTCATAATAATATTTCCAGGTGACTTGCAGTAGCTTTGAAGAGACAATTTCCCTACCCGTGACTCTTTACACAAAATACATTTCCCCAGAATGAGAACCTTTTTGATCCCTTCTGGTTGATCACTTCTTCTCAAAGCTTTAACCTCAACTGTCATTTTTTAACTTCACTCATTTGACTGCTTGCTTAAAATCACAAGTCCCACCGGCTTACCGGGCCTGTGAGCTTTACAAGTGAAATACCCATACCATTGCTGTGGGAAGCAAGGTCGATTTCTTCCTTTTTTAATTTGGATTAAGTCACTCCTTGAAGCCACACAAGCTGCATGTATGTTGAAGATGAGGTTCACTTGAGACTGGCAACGAAGAATGTATAGGCCTACAATGTACCATGAAATATTTTACCCCTTCCTCAGAAGTAGGGCGATCACAAGTTCGGCATTTATTTAATACCCCCAATTTGATTTAGCTCTCAAGGCTCAGGATTGTACGTGTGAAAGACAGTGATGAGGGTTCATCTTTTGAAATCTTGTGATAAAGAACCTGATGCAACTCAAGTGCTGAATGCTGTGCAGCTGGTGACCGAACTATCAAGACTAAATAAGGTGCTCCCCCACTTCCAAGTTTTCTCGGCTCTCAATGGTGAGGATTTCACAGTGATAGGAAACCAAGCAATTGTCTGACAATCCTTCAGGAAAGACAATCCTTCAGGAAAGGTGAAGAAAAACACTCACTGGGTCAAAATATAGCCCTTGAAAGACACTGAAGACAGTTAAGGACGGATGATCGGAAGGCTTACAGGACTTGATCAAACTATATTTAGAAGCTTTAGATTTTGCTTTCTCTATTTGCACTTGCCACCTCGGTTAGGTTCCCGGTGTTTTTATACCCCAAGGGGCTAACTTCAGGGTGGTGATTTAATGTCCCATGTCATTCAGAAATGGTGACAATTTCTCTCAGAGAAAGACATTCATTGGAAAGGCTTGAGAAGCCAGTATTAGATTTCAAGCAGCCCTCGTGAAATACCTGAAGAATTCCTGAGGGAATGGACTCTTCTTACAACAGTTCAAGTGGTCTGAAGCCACGTACTCCTTTTAGGCCACTTAATGGCTCTCCTTGAATGGACACCAATCTTTTTTTTCTACCACTGATCATCTCTAGAGAGGCAGTTTCTAAACGATGGTACGACTTGGCTGCTGTTCGTAAAGACAGATGAACTGTTCCTTTTCTGAGCCAAGCTGCAGCTTCTGAGAAAGGGCATGGTTTCCACTGAAGTGGACGAAAAATGTATCTAATGATCTTACCTTGTACACCACAGCTTGAATTTTCTGCAGTATTTTCACCGACAGCACCCCCTCCAAGATGATCTGGTAACTCTGATCCTTTGAAAAGAATGTGTGGTTGTTGACCATCGCTATTTGAATGTCCTATTACAGGTTCTATAAAGTAGTGTCCTTGATTACTGTGGATGAACCCTCTCTGCAACAGACAAGGAAGAACACGTGTAACATGGGTCAGGGTGAAAGACTGAAGTGAGGTGTCCCTTTCAAGATGTCTCCGATGGTGACTGCTTCGATCACTACAGATATTTTTCTCAATGGTTTCTTCTCCTCATGGTCATTAGCCAGTTCTTCACCATGGCTAACAAAGACAGGCAATAGTACTGTTTATTTGGGGGTTACCCATCCCAATGCTACAAGAAGTAGCCTAGGTCGTACTGCTGATATTCTTGAAATCTGGCTCTTCCTACTTTAAGCATAACAAAGTAGTGTCAACGAAGGAAAGTGACAACTGCACTAAGCAACTTAACAATAGTTGCGCTTCCACTACAAAAAAAGCCGCTCTTGTTCTGCTTCCATTACAGAATTGCCGGGTTTAATAAGTCCGGTTCTATTAAGTGTGGATCTATTTAGTTTGGATAGGTCATGCACAGTCGCAAGCGACCGTGGAGCCACCTGTAGCCGAGCATAATACTACAAATAGATCCGGTGTTATTGCCATTCCACTACAAAATTTATCCGCACCTAGATTCGGAGTATGATCGGCTATGCTATCCGAACTAAATAGATCCGCACTTAATAGAACCGGACTTTTTAAACCCGGCTATTCTGTAATGGAAGCAGAATAAGAGCGGACAAATACCGGCTTTTTTGTANCCAAAGATATACCCCGTACACTCTTAAGTAAAGTGGTCCGAACAAGTGGAATTCAATATGCTTCTTAAGTTGTGTGGACCACTCACAAACACCCTTATATTTGAGACACCTCCAAGGTAGTCTTAACTTAAGTACCTCACCTAGCTTAAGTGGACTACACTGGACTTAAGAGGTCTTAAGATAAGAAGTTTTATGAATACCGTACCTGATGCCTTGGCCTAGCTCTACCATATTGAGGTACTCTCAATTGGTTCTATTGACATGATTGATACTCCCCTTATGAACAAGGGTGTCTCTTGTGAAACTTGATAGCTCAACATGTTCACACCCATATTCATAAAACTACTTAAGTCTAAGTGTGACACTTAACCTTTGTTGAACACAAAAGATAAGTATCATACATTGACTCAAGTATATGAATATGGACCTGTCTGAACAGCACTTTTCAACAAAGTATATCGCTGCGTATGAAAATGTCAAGTAACTGGTGGACATCACAAAGTAAAGAAGACCCACTCTTCACAACCCAAAGCAAATGGTACCAACTGATAATCAGAGGATTAACAGAAGAAAAAGCTGATATGTTTTGGTTGACAGACAGTCCAAATTTGATATTGTTTGTAGATCAAACAAAGAGCTTTAATCCTTTGCAAAAGACAAGATAATGATTGTGTGGAACAATGTGAATAATCCAGTAATGATATTGATTCCACTTAGTTTACCAACACTCACTTCTGGCAATGATTTCTCTCTGAAGGCACAGAAAATGACCCTCAGTAAAGTGACCAGGTTCCACACATCGGTAATTTTAAATTGATGCCTACACATGTACTCACAATGCCAACTTGTGCTTCTGTCAACTGAAATCAAAGAATTCCCTGTGGACAATTTCAACCTTTCTATTCCTATTAACTTCGACTGTCCATTTAACTCTTGAATGAGATGAGGGTATATTACATTTCAGATAATTTTAGTCATTTCAGGCCTCATCACCCAACATTAGATGCCTTTTCATGTGGAAGGGCCAGATGAACATACTCAATTTTAAACCTACAAGCCAAAATTGGCCAGATCTATCATATACATGTAGCTCAGTACAATTTTGGGAACCTCAATGACTTAAAAAGCAATAACTTTAAATGATTTGCCAAGAAGCACACGGACGCTTTCCCTATAATTTCACCCTTTCTGTGCGAAATGATAGTAAACATAAAGTTGTCTCCGAATTTTGCACATTTTTGACCCCAACCGGGGTGTTCCTCAGGCACTGTCTCAGGCACCTTCCTCAGGCACTGTGCAAAATGATGTAAGTGGTAGACAATTCTTGATCACAGGGAAAAACAAGGATGGCCTTTAAGATATATATTAGCCTTACCTGACCACTCTATGCTGACAGCTATGGATATCAAGCACAAGTTAGATAGTTTTGTTGACAATATTACAATAATCACTAGATGGACATGAAAAGTCCATTCTTAAATCCTGATAAGAAGCAGTTTTTCCATTCAGGGTTCTTCAACAGACTTCCTGAGGAGCCACAATGTCTCTTGAATAAGCCAATGTTTTAAATCTTTCCCCTATCCCCAATAGATTAAGTGGACTCAACATTTACATGTTAAAAGAGACACAGTTGTTTACTTTCTACTCAGGTGAATCCATAGGTAGGCCTCTGTACAAGGGACAAGAGGTCTCTTGTCTCATGGGAAAGCACCATCCACTCTCATTGAATAAACTAAAACTGTTTAAGTTTATAAGTCAATTGCTTGATATTAAAAGGGGGATTGTCACCAGACTGAATTACAGAAATACAGCTTGATGTCACACTTCTCAAGTGAATTCAGGATGTCAGTTACCTATTTTTTACAAGGTGATTCTTATCAAGATTGTCCCCTCCCACAGCAATAGGTTGGCAATTCATTGCTCAGAACTCTTTCTTCTTCATTTCCAATTTCCAATTCACATGTTCATTATTAAATCATTCATCTGATAGGAAAAAGCAGTCTTAAAAGACCAAGATGGGAGATCCTTCGGTTAATTGTTCTATTATCATCATCATCAACTCCGTTGGAATTCTGACAGAACGAGAGAATTTGAAAACATTACAAATTCCTCCTGAACCACCTAAACATAGTTTCAGGTTCCAGAATGCAGACTTCAGCTGTCAATTTCCAAGTATCGACAAAAAGTGAACCAGTAACTCTGTAGTGAAGCACTCTTACGTGAGCTGCCAACTCGGCACTAAATGGTGTTATCACTATCAACACTGCATAAACCTGTAACTTTTTTTCCTTCCATCCAACACCAAAGATATATCATTCTCAACGCATTTTACTCGTTATTATAAGCTGCCTCACAGAATCTGCACGAGTACCAGGAGAAGAAGTAAAGTCAATGAATGTTCCACAGTCTGTCTGATTGACAGCACTGCAGGAGGGAAAGAGCCTATCAAGTTTGATGAAAAATTTGTCCTTCATTCCCACCAAACTGCACAGTAATGCCCATTGCATTAGTAGACTGACATATCAGATAAAAGCAAGTGATAAAGTTCATGAACCTTAATAAAGTTTAAACCTTACAATAAGCAAGATTGAAGCATTATTGAAAACAAAGCTTACTTAGGCCCATATGTGCTGTCACTGAGGCGAACAGGTGTGAACCAGCGCCATTGATGTGTCTGATTGTTTACAAGGACACCGATGTGCCAATCCTTCTAAGTAGTATAGAGCCTCTGACATGTCTGATTGTGTAATATGTTGCTCAGCTTGTCAAAACAGTAAATACAGTGCAGAAAAACATTCAGAAATGTGTTGTCCTATCTTGTCTTTTATCTTTGACAAGGTTCAACCTTCCGTTTATAGTTCTGGGCCCGTCTAAGTGTTCAACACAAAAGATCAGTATCACACTTAAATTCAAGTAGTTTTATGAATATGGGCCCTGTTCACCATTCCTATGACAACTGTCCTTTTTTTCATGGTTTCAAGTTCAAGTTCAAGATTCTGATTATGAATAGTTATGAGTAGAGTGGGGTCCACAGTGCCACATTGGACACGTAGTCCTGTCTAGACAAAGGACAGAATCATTACTCTCGAACCCTCGGTGAGTGAGACCACAAGAATACTATTGGCAACCCCCCTTTTACAAAAGGCGTTCCACTTTCATTATCATTCACACCACCTATAGAATCTCCCAGCAGATAAGACGCTGCACCCCAATTCTTAACCCATCACAGAAGAATCACATTGCCATCTCAGTTACTAGGAAGTGGTAACTTCAGCAGTAATCAACATTACCTGCATACCAATGCTCACATTCATACACTTCGAAATGTACATCTTGAAGCAGGGCCTGCTTTGCCAACAAACTGTCGAGTCAGCAGTTTTTGTGACAGCCTATAGCCTAATTTCTCCTATTACATTTTGAATTGGTAATATAGGCTTCTTTCAAGGTTTCTTGATTATTCTTTTTTTCTAATCAGCAATATTCATGATTTGATTAACATCTATTCCAATCACATCAGTCAGACATGCAACATGCCCCTCCTCGTCCAGACACCAGCAGTAGAAACACAAACTAGCCATTTCAGTGCAATCAACTGACAGAATTTTGTCATAATTTACACCCACACTGAAATTAACACTGTGAACACCTGACCCTAACTAACAATTTTCATCACACAACAACAAATCAGCAAAGTGTGAACAACTGATTCACACTATCAATATTCTACAGAATAAGAATCAGCCGCATGTGAAAGGCTGATTAGACTAACAATTTACTAAGCCTGATGTCTATGGAAGTAGAGTCAGCAGAGTGTGAAAGGCTATAGACTAACAATTTACTAAGCCTGATGTCTATGGAAGTAGTTGGCTGAGTGTGAAAGGCTGATTAGACTAACAATTTACAAAACATGAAGTCTATGGAAGTAGAGTCGGCTGAGTGTGAATGGCTGATTAGACTAACAATTTACAAAGCCTGAGTCCACAGAAGTAGAATCATCAGAGCATGAAAGGCTGATTAGACTTTACAAAGCCTGTCAGAGTCTATAAAAATAGAATTGGCAGAGTGTGAAAGGCTGATTAGACTAACAAATTACAAAAGCCTGATCTCTATAGAACCAGAATCGGCAGAGTGTGAACATGAAGCCGATCTGGACTAACTATTTACCCAGTACTAACAATTTACCCAGTACTAACAATTTACCCAATATGTAAATCTCACACTGAATTGAAATTAGAGGTGTGAACAGCTGCTTCAACGCGTGATCCACTTCAGACTGTGATAGGGCCCGGCTGACACAAATGGACCCAGCAATTGTTTGTTGGTATCATCCGATCCGGGTGCAATCCCCGGCATGAAGACCAACAACTCCCCTGTTTATAAGCAAGTACAACTTGGCATTCTCAGTTCTGCACCAGCGATATCCTGGACCTTCTCATTTCCCAGGACTGGAGGTCAGGCTAGCTGCACTAACTGATCAACAAAATGATGATCCAAATCACGGCACAATTATGATTCATAAATCACACAGTAAAGACATCCCCATCTATTTGGGCTAGGAAGACAAATGACCTGACGAGGTTAGGGTTATTTTTCCTAATTCTTCTTTAGATGATACAATCAACCAACATGCAAGTTTCTTAATGAAGTAGGTCACTCGGTCTAATTAACTTGGAATTCAATTTGGAAGACAGAAGGTGTAGGTCAGTGTGCTGCTGTATTCTTCACATGTAGTTAGAGCATCAGTTTGATGTTTTAGTGACTAACATCAAACTGGTGCTAATGACATGTACTTGGAAGGATCTTATCCGCATGAACTGACGTATGTCAAGAGCAATCGTAAACATAAATTTTTTTAATTACAAACTCGATAATCTGCATTTTTACCCCATATCATGGATAAAGGAACAGATTTGTGATGACTAGCACCTTGTAAGGAGTGCCATTAAACCAGAGACTTGGTGAGACAAATCAAACTTCATGAGGACTTTCAAGATTTGAACGGTCATGAACAATGATAGAACATTTTATGTCAAGCTACTGCACCAATTACCCAAGCTAGTCACCATATCTCCTTGAGACATCCTCCAAGTAATTGGAGAAGACACAAGTATGTGAAATATTTCAACAAATGGTTGCGTCTTTTCTTGCCTGTGTAGAATTATGTCATGTCCGCAATGAACTTCAAAAATTGCACTTCAATCGATCATTTAGGACATAAATAGAGGTTTATGTAACAACACACATTCACTGTTGTTGAAAGGGTGTCTTCCTCTATAAATCATTTGCCAGTTCCCAGGCTTTTTTTAAATGATGAGGTGAAGTTGACTTTGTAAGTTCAGTTGGTGATCAAAGACTTTTGATTGTTTGTTCCTTCCATCAACACAGCTTATATTTTATAGATGTTCTGAACTACTGAACAACTACTTTATCATGAAGTTTGTAAACAAATAGGTACTTACCAATCCATCACAGGTTGACAGAGCAACTTTGGATCCAGGGTGTCCACGAACATCCCCAACAAAGTAACACATTTTGTCCTGAATTCGCTGTATTTTTGCATCACTCACATTTCCAAATTTTCTTTTTCGCCGTTCAATAACTGTCCCTGGCACATACAGTCGATGATTTGGCACAACCTGCATGTGCACCTCCTCATTGTTCAATGTGAGTTTATAGTGAACAGTGTCTTGATTTTGTGGTGAAATTGAGCGAATATGTCTGTGAGATACATGGTGATTTAGCTGATGGGACAGAAAGCTCCCTTCTTGTGTCACTTTCCATGGAATGGATATTTCATAACTTCTTAACTGGTGCACTAATTCAGCTATTGAAAGAAGTTCCAGGAATCCAGAGAAGGCAATGAAAAAGAAAACAAGAAAACAATTAGTAAATACATGTACATGCATAAATGGCGAGTTGATGTTTCTGAGTTTTTCATTTGGGTCTTTGTAGTTTGGAAACTACTGATCCAGACTGGTTCCTTTTGCATGTTCTACAGGGTGGCAAAAAAAAGCGCAACATGGGGAGCCCAATTCTGGTCTGGAGACCACGTTTTATGATGTCCATTTCAAACTTAGTACCGGTAATAGGTCACGGTAGGATTAGTCATAAATAGGCCTGCGCCTTCCAAGAGACCGAGTGTCCTTTTCAAGCCTATTTTGGATGATGCAATGAATGACAATTGCCCTGTTTGGTAAATACTGTGGTAGCCCTATTTTATTTGTGGTCAGGCGGCATATGGGCCAGTGCCCGCATTCCATTTTTGAATGAAATACCATACCCTGTAATAGGGATTATTGGGCTCATAATGGCCTGGTCACTTTCTAGTAAAACCTGGTCCCCTTGGAGATTTAGGCCTGGAAGGTGGATGTTGCACTTTTTTGGGCCACCCTGTAGACACCTGTCATATCTCCATAACTTTGACAAGTAAGGACTGGTGCCATTTTAGGAACAAGAAGTTGATGCTTGCTTGAATTGGAATTGGCAAACATCTGTCAGCAAATTGTCAGTTTAGTGAAGAAGAACCAATTGACTCAAATTGGCCCTAATTTAGCTTAAAATCAGGATCAACTGACAGTTTTTGAATTTAAAAACATGGCCAGGGGTGAAAGATACCCTAATCATAGAACATAGAACATATACTCTACAAGTGATGATTCAGTTTTAGTGAAGTACATAACATGTCTGGTGGCACAATGTCATAAAATAACATTTTGAACAACACTTGCTGCAAATGCTAATCAAACCAACGTTTCTTTAAAACTAACCACAATCTCGTGCATTGGGTAATTCTGATGACATCTAAGGGCAAAAGGAATACAACCATCACAAGAAATTTCCATCATAAAATAGAACTGAATTTAAATCTTTAACAAAACAGCTGAACACTATCCCTTCCTTTATTTATCCAAGTACTCTCACTCCTTTTTCCAACAGACAAAACCACAGAAGGCTTTAGAATAGAAAATTGGCTAGAAGGTGTTGGGGCTTTATTCCTTTTCCTTTATCCATTGTAATTGGTATTCTGAGGGACTTCATCTTTTACTTGATGCCTAACACTAACACTAGCTTCTATCCTAAGTCCAGTTTTGGCAAGGGGCCTAGCCTGCAGTCTAGGCCTGTATAAGGTGTTTGTGTTGAAGAGCTATTGCTTTAGCTTATTTCCAAAGAAGAATATTGGGCTTTTCTGTCCACATCACAGGACATACACAAGGTCAACGTCAAGCCTGAAGCAAGGCTTAGGAGCTGCTTCATAAAAAAAGAAAAAGCACACTGCTGACACACTTCTGAAAAAATTAGAACTCAAAATAATGTTGGTATATCTACCCAGCATAATCACACCCAAATCCGGAGTGCTGTGAAACCGATACCAAACAGCAGATCATAGCAAAGAAATCTATAGTATATTTGCCTTCCAATGGCAACTTGACTGGTTTCCAATTTAACAAGTCTTCTTCTATAGATTGCTTTGCATGATATTGAAGACAAATTGTATATCAGCCCCTTACATGTAATACATGTACCTTTTAGTCAATGTTTTGCCAGCTGCTGTCTTCATGGATACAGGCCTAAAGAACTCTGGCATAACTGAACTAAAGTTAGTCAAGACACATAATAAATCATGGACATAAAAGTAATTTTAAAAATTACCTTCATAAAAAAGTATAATGACTTAAAAAGCGAAGTTGAGAAAAAGCATCTTCTAATTTGGAAGTGGAGGCAGTGCTCACTGAATGTCAATGGCCTGGTTATGAGTCTTGACGATGTACACACAGTGTACTTGTCATTGACCCAATGCTACTGCTTCCAGAGGAAGACAAAAGAAAGTCATGTTTTTAAAGAAAAATAATCAGTAGTTTATTCCGCCAAACAATACAGTTTGAATTAATGTTTTATTTTCATAAATGGTGACCTAATTCGTAGATGGAAATACTATTTCATCTGAAGCAAAGGGCGAACAGTTATTATATAGTAACAGATCAACTACTAAGAGTATGTAAAGTAATTAACCCCTCTTTGAAGGTCAGTTGTTGCTGTACGTATAAAAAAGATGCTGGGACTTCTAGCTAGTTTGATTCAGAGGTCTGTGCACTGAATGGGTTAATTGCTTAAAATATTTTCGTGATATGCGAGTGATTGATTACATCATCTCATTTTAGCCAGTTGAATGATTAACATGTCATTGAGAAACTTCATCTGACCCTTTCCCCTTTTGATGACATAAGTGTGAAAAACAAGGTGCACACTGCGAAAAAAAATCAGATACAGATTTATAACAAAGTGTGCCACCAACTGACCCACTTGACTGACACAGAAGTCAAGGTCCAGTTTTCTTGAAAATATACTTTTTCTGAGATTGAACCTTCTCAGATTCTGAGCAGGTGGTAGGGTATAGAAATTTTTGGAACTCTGCCCACCAGGCCAAGGAAGCTTGTTTTTTTTCAATGAAAGTTTCATTTGATGCTTTGACCCTTTGTGTAGATGCAGAGGGTTATCTAGTGTAACTGTTCCAACATTGAAATGAAATTGCCCATGAAACCTTCTGTATTCCACTTACACTTGACACAGTTTACATTAAGTGAAAAAATAGATAACAAAGCATCTCAGAAACATGGTATCCATCTTTTTAAACTGGCACAAAGATGTTAGATTTATTGGTGTGGCCACCCAAATATGCTCCAATTTTCTCAACATTTAAAAAATCCAAATAAAGACTTCTAACCTAAAAGTGATGAATTGTTATATTAACTATGTGTTATCCTGGTTCTTTTTCAATCCTTGTGTACAAACAGACAATATACGCACCAATAACTGCAAAGAAAGCTGCAAAAAGATGTTCAACTTCTTAAAAAGTTAAATGAACTGACCTTTTCTGTGTCAAAGTTGATTTCAGACTCTGTATAATGACAGGTCTATAGGAGAACAACATCTTTATCAAATGTACTGAAGGAATTACCGTAATTTTCAGGCTATAAGACGCGGCCTTTTTCTTTGAAGAAGGGTCTAAAATTGGGGGTGCGCCTTATAGGGTGGTGCGCCTTATCTGTGGCTTGAGTCCAACAATTTGATCAGAAGTGTCAAGACGCTGATGAACCCAAGCATTCAAGCATGCATGGATGATGCACTGAAGCATTCACTGACGAAACTGCGCCTTATACGGCGGTGCATCTTATGTATGGATTTCGTCAAAGATTTTGGGTGAAATTAGGGGGTGCGCCTTATAGTCAGGTGCGCCCTATAGTCACGAAAATACGGTACTCACTTCACTTTGAATAGCCCTGCCTTGCAATGATTATGGACAGGCTGTGATTAGTTTGAATAGCCCTGTCTTGAAATGATTGTGGACAAGCTGAGATTAATCTATAGTTAAATAGCTCTGTTAAAATGATTGTGGAAGCTGTGATTAATCTATAGTTTCAATAGTCCTGCCTTGAAATGATTGTGGACAAGCTGTAATTGACTTATAGTTTGAATAGCCTGCCTTGAAATGATTGCGGACAAGTTGTGATTAATCTATAATTAAATAGCTCTGCCTTGAAATGACTGTGGACAAGCTGTAATTGACTTCTAGTTTGGAATAGCCCTGCCTTGAAATGACTGTGGACAAGCTGTAGGTAATTTATTGGCATGCTATAGCTGGTTTAGATATCCCTACCCTGCCTTGAAATGATCTGCCGATATAGCTCTAACTTAAGGGGCGTAGCTAGCGGGGGGCAAATGCCCCCCCCCCTCCCCGAGCAACAAGGGACAAAGCAATTTTTTTCTCTAAAAGGTCATTTTTGAAGCCAAGTTATTGGTGGTGTTAGATGTGGGGGAAAATGCATCTGAGAGGATGTACATTTTCAATTTTTTTCTGGGGGACTTCGCCCTCCAGACTCAATCAATTTTGCCCCCTAGGCCATAAAAGCTAGCTACGCCCAAGGCTGTATCCAATCTTGAAAAAAATGGTATAGGTTGTTAAAAAAAACACCACTTGGCTATGATCTCTTGTCAAAATTCTAAGTCAAAAATCAGAAAAACGAATGTAGCCTAGGCCTACTTTGATTCCTGTGCCAATGTCAGCAGCTGAAGTTAGCAGAATATACCTATAGGACATATAAGCCCTGGCCTAAGATCCACCCACAGGATGATGATGTGTGACACTGACAGTTAGCCTATCAGGGTAGGCCTACCTCACTTACGTTACTGAGGAGGACCTAATTGACGACATGGATGATGAGCGTAGCGTCTTATCATCGTCTCCAATTTCTAATAAAAGTAAAAGCAGAAATATGTAGGCCTAGTGACACTAAGATGTGATGTGATAATAACTGTCATCACTCTACATTACCTTGTCGAGAATTCGTGAATTCTATATCCTTGTTGGCAAGAAGTTGACTGAATAGTCCCAAAATAATTGTCACTGTCAAAAACAGGGATGATTCCCTTTGGAAATTGAGAGGGCGTCGACGAGCTGAGGCAGCGTCCATCATCGTGACGGCAGCAGAAATTTGGAAATCGAACATCTTCGGATACACACATACAATGTTTGAGGTTAGCTAATACATGGATACCTGTAGTAGTTAGAGAGAAAGTACTCCGTAAGATATGTGCTGAACATACTCAGAGCTCTCAGTCCTTGCACTCAAACCACTCTGGTCTGCAGTATTCATGTCCACGAGGAGTATACCGCCGCTTCGCTCTGGAAACAGTTCATTGTATTTCCGGGTGGAGGCATGGAGCATCTCCGACTTTCATCCATTCAACAACATGATTTATCAGATTGACACCATGAACTTGGACAATCATGTGTAGTCTTCTCATTTACATCCGCTTTTGATGTTAAATCATGCGTTTAGTGTATCTTATTCGTCGTTTGCTTATTACCCACTACCTCGACGATATAATGGTAGAGCCCACGGAGATAAAAATAGATTGCCACGAGGTAAATGTTGACATTACGCCAAGGCGCCGACGTCTGCTCAGAGAAGTGGTCTGACGGAGGTCTCGTCGGACATGTCGAAGTTGTGAAGAAAGGGCTGAAGGAAATCGTTAGCGTGTTGTTGTGACCCAAGAAAACGATGCACTCTGTCTGTTTTGACTTCGACACTTTTCCAAGGCCCGGCATGCCCCACTGAGTTCATTGAGTTGCTGTCAAGAATTTTCCCATCCCGCCTTTTTGGCGGTCGCTGTCTTCACCTAGGCCTACGCCACATTTGGGCGCCTTCAGATTTTGGCCAATTGTGGGCCAGCATATCTGCGAGCAGATACCAACCCGTCCAGCCTACCTCTAGATTTCTTACTCGAATAAACCAACTCAAGGGCGCGAAATTTCTTCTTGGTAGACTGGTCCGCTCTCCTCAAGGCGCTTCGCTAATACGCGTAGGGAAGCGCTGGAGGGCAAGGGACCAGTCTAAATCATTGGCTGAAACAGTTGAAGAGCAGGGGATGCTTTCAATGGCAAGTTCTGCTTCATGCGAATCATCAACAGATCATCCCTGGAAGCAGATATTAAAGAGGTTCTTTATTTCTTAGCATGAAAAAGGAATGATCTCTTAGATGGGCGTTCTCCAACATTGCATGGCTTCCATTGTCAAGGATGTCCAGAATCGAAAGATACCCTGCAAGAAATCTCAAGGCTGAAGGGATGAAGCAGCTTTTATTGCATTTCAACCCCGGGCCCCCCACTCCTTAATTTTAGGGTACACATATGCTTGTTCCTGAGTTTGAAAAGGACCCCCTTATGGAAGGAACCAAGGGAAATTTTCCACCCCTTTCTGCGGGCTTTTTCATCCAATTAGACCCCCTAATGGAAGGAACCAAGATATTTTAACCCCCTTTTCGGGATTTTTCATGCATTATATCCCCTAATTGAGAAGGAACCAAGGGATTTTCACCCACTTTTTTACAAGCTTTTTCATTGAGAATAGGACTTTCATACCCCTTTTTATTATTTTTTCGGGAAGAGAACCTTTTGACTCCCTTTTTAAGAATTTTTCGGGAGAAAAGTCATTCAAAGTGCCCTATTTTTAGTGTTTTTCGGGAATTTTTTCCCGAACAGTGCTGCCGAAAATGACCCCTTTTCCTGAGAAAATTGGAACGAGCATGCGGTATGGTTGATCCCTGAGTGGGGGGCCCGGGATTTCAACAGTGCAATAACTCAAAGTGGTAAAACGGTTGTCCAATCAATTGCAATGGGATGTGCTGGTGCCAAACCCACAAGTTTGATCATCAACTACTTTGACTATGTTTCCAGCAGGTTGAGACTTCGGAACCCTGGTGGTCAGGAGAGTAACTAAACCCTTAAAGGAGTTAGACGCCGAAGTTGTAAACACTCACTCACTGGTTCTCTATCCACGGACGCCTGCGGTGCTGCCACCTATTGTCGGTGATATGTACTGACGCGAATATCGTGAGTTGCATCGGACCGGGAACCAGTCTAACGATCACGGGTGCTGCCACCTGCACGAAGGAATAAAACTAGTTTGCCGACCATATTTGTAAACAAACCAGCTTGTTTACAACTTCGGCGTCTAACTCCTTTAAGTAGTCCTTGGATGCTATCACACTCAAGTTCTAAAGTACCATGGTAGAGGATTGTCAACAGTTGATGAATATAGGTATTGCACAAGACAAATATACAAGGCATGAAAAGAACTTTACTTTTGATATGGTCTCATTATTTTTATTAAGAAAATCTATACAGTGATGTTTGATATTACATGGGCTGTTACAAGGCAGGAAGAGGGAAAAGGCGTGTCAGCCTTCAAAATACAACACATGTAAACTGATTGGTACAGTGACTATGGATCTCTATTCAGAATGAAAAAAGTCGCATACTGTAGTTCTGGTGAGGAAAAACTTCTGCTAACTCTGAAAAAAGATTCTAATCACACTGAGAGCAGCAATTAGCTTGCTTACTCCATAACAATTGGAGACAGATGTCAACTTGATTTCCACAGAAAATGATTAGATTGATGATAATATTTATCATAGCAGGGTTATTCATTAATCAGAAATCTGGCAATGTATCAAAAACAAAGTTTCCAGGAACCTAAGTCATTTACACTTAGCTTGCGTGTTTACTATAAGAGAGAGCAAGGTTTGATGGATTATCAACAGGAAATCAATTTTGGAAGCTAGATTCAAATCTTCAGTCATCACAGGCAGCTGAACTAGAGGCACCAAAAACTCGTTCTACTCGACTGTGCTCATTAGTAGTTTCTCCTCTGTCTTACTTTTAGCAATAGCAACAGTACTGATGGCACTCTTGCTTTAGCAGACCCTTTCTTTAGCAAGAGGTTATCACTGATGAGGAGCCCGGTGGTGTAGTGGTTTGGGTCTCCAACTAGCGGTCAGAGGGTCCCGGGTTCGAATCCCACTGGGCGTGAGACTTTGGGCAAGTCTCTTTGCCTCACTGGCCTCTCTCCACCCAGGTGTATAAATGGGTACCGGTCGGAAATCAGACTGGGGTTAAAGTGTAAAGTCAGATGAGAACCTCTACCGTAGTTGATATCAGACTATATAAACCCAAACTTTAACTTTTAAAAAACTTTTTTATGACTACATGAATTATTTTAGCAAGCTGACAGTTTTATTTTAAACAGCTTCAATGCGACTGACTCTTCCTTGCTTTAGGAATAGCTTCAGCAAAGCTCCAATCTTGGTTCTTCCTTCTTTTGTCAGTACCCAATGATCAGCAGCCTGCACAAGACTAGACTTTGCAAGTACCGGTATACATACAGGTATGTTTCCTTGATACGGACATGAGATTAATGCCTATGGAATAACAAGAAGACTTGACAGTGAACTCTTACTCTTGACTGAACAAGAAATAACTCTGCATGCGGAAAAATGATATAATTTGAACTTCCTCGAAGTTTGATATGTCTCATGCCAGCTTGAACACAAGAACAGCACTCACAGTCACAGTTGATCTATGCTTATGATTTTAGATCGACAAAAGTGAATATAGGCTTAACGTGGGATATTTTTTCACGAGCACAACACTGGGNCTTAATGAAGTAGGTCACTCGGTCTAATTAACTTGGAATTCAATTTGGAAGACAGAAGGTGTAGGTCAGTGTGCTGCTGTATTCTTCACATGCATGTAGTTAGAGCATCAGTTTGATGTTTTAGTGACTAACATCAAACTGGTGCTAATGACATGTACTTGGAAGGATCTTATCCACATGAACTGACGTCAAGAGCAATTGTAAACATAAATTTTTTAATTACTAACTCGATAATCGGCATTTTTACCCCATATCATGGAAAAAGGAACAGATTTGTGATGACTAGCACCTTGTAAGGAGTGCCACTAAACCAGAGACTTAGTGAGACAAATCGAACTTCATGAGGACTTTCAAGATTTGAATGGTCATGAACATGATAGAACATTTTATGTCAAGCTACTGCACCAATTACCCAAGCTAAAATATCTCCTTGAGACATCCTCCAAGTAATTGGAAAAGACACAAGTATGTGAAATATTTCAACAAATGGTTGCATCTTTTCTTGCCTGTGTAGAATTATGTCATGTCCGCAATGAACTTCAAAAATTGCACTTCAATCGATCATTTAGGACATAAATAGAGGTTTATGTAACAACACACATTCACTGTTGTTGAAAGGGTGTCTTCCTCTATAAATCATTTGCCAGTTCCCAGTCTTTTTTTAAATGATGAGGTGAAGTTGACTTTGTAAGTTCAGTTGGTGATCAAAGACTTTGTTTGTTCTTTCCATCAACACAGCTTATATTTTATAGATGTTCTGAACTACTGAACAACTACTTTATCATGAAGTTTGTAAACAAATAGGTACTTACCAATCCATCACAGGTTGACAGAGCAACTTTGGATCCAGGGTGTCCACGAACATCCCCAACAAAGTAACACATTTTGTCCTGAATTCGCTGTATTTTTGCATCACTCACATTTCCAAATTTTCTTTTTCGCCGTTCAATAACTGTCCCTGGCACATACAGTCGATGATTTGGCACAACCTGCATGTGCACCTCCTCATTGTTCAATGTGAGTTTATAGTGAACAGTGTCTTGATTTTGTGGTGAAATTGAGCGAATATGTCTGTGAGATACATGGTGATTTAGCTGATGGGACAGAAAGCTCCCTTCTTGTGTCACTTTCCATGGAATGGATATTTCATAACTTCTTAACTGGCGCACTAATTCAGCTATTGAAAGAAGTTCCAGGAATCCAG
>NMRB01000523.1:174408-220723 GCA_002633025.1 Notospermus geniculatus
GCCTAATTTTTTCTACCATTTGATGGCGCTGCGACCGTATCCACTTTTCCACTGTGACGTTGTACAGAACGTCAACGTCACACTGGTGTGACGTTGTGGCTTCATGCTCGCACCGCCACATTGCCACGGAGATGACGTCCTGAAGACAATGAAAGGGCCTGCTTTGGTCGCAGCGACATCTTTCCGTGGAGAAGTGGCGACCTCCTCATTGGCAAACATCTGTCGGCAAATTGTCAGTTTAGTGAAGAAGAACCAATTGACTCAAATTGGCCCTAATTTAGCTTAAAATCAGGATCAACTGACAGTTTTTGAATTTAAAAACATGGCCAGGGGTGAAATACCTAATCATAGAACATAGAACATATATTCTACAAGTGATGATTCAGTTTTAGTGAAGTACATAACATGTCTGGTGGCACAATGTCATAAAATAACATTTTGAAGAACACTACTTGCTGCAAATGCTAACATCAAACCAACGTTTCTTTAAAACTAACCACAATCTCGTGCATTGGGTAATTCTGATGACATCTAAGGGCAAAAGGAATACACCCTGAATTTTAAAATCTTTAACAAAACAGTAAACACTATCCCTTCCTTTATTTATCCAAGTACTCTCACTCCTTTTTTCCAACAGACAAAACCACAGTAAGGCTTATTTAGAATAGAAAATTGGCTAGAAGTGTTGGTTCTTTATCCATTGTAATTGGTATTCTGAGGGACTTCATCTTGACTACTTGATGCCTAACACTAACACTAGCTTCTATCCTAAGTCCAGTTTTGGCAAAGGGCCTAAGCCTGCAGTCTAGGCCTGTATAAGGTGTTTGTGTTGAAGAGCTATTGCTTTAGCTTATTTCCAAAGAAGAATTGGGCTTTTCTGTCCACATCACAGGATACACAAGGTCAACGTCAAGCCTGAAGCAAGGCTTAGGAGCTGCTTCATAAAAAAAGAAAAAGCACACTGCTGACATACTTCTGAAAAAATTGGAACTCAAAATAATGTTGGTATATCTACCCAGCATAATCGTACCCAAATCCGGAGTGCTGTGAAACCGATACCAAACAGCAGATCATAGCAAAGAAATCTATGTATATTTGCCTTCCAATGGCAATGACTGGTTTCCAATTTAACAAGTCTTCTTCTATAGATTGCTTTGCACGATATTGAAGACAAATTGTACATCAGCCCCTTACATGTAATACATGTACCTTTTAGTCAATGTTTTGCCAGCTGCTGTCTTCATGGATAAGAACTCTGGCATAACTGAACTAAAGTTAGTCAAGACACATAATAAATCATGGACATAAAAGTAATTTTAAAAATTACCTTCATAAAAAAGTATAATGACTTAAAAAGCGAAGTTGAGAAAAAGCATCTTCTAATTTGGAAGTGGAGGCAGTGCTCACTGAATGTCAATGGCCTGGTTATGAGACTTGACGATGTACACACAGTGTACTTATCATTGACCCAATGCTACTGCTTCCAGAGGAAGACAAAAGAAAGTCATGTTTTTAACAGTAGTTTATTCCGCCAAACAATACAGTTTGAATTAATGTTTTATTTTCATAAATGGTGACCTAATTCGTAGATGGAAATACTATTTCATCTGAAGCAAAGGGCGAACAGTATATTATATAGTAACAGATCAACTACTAAGAGTATGTAAAGTAATTAACCCCTCTTTGAAGGTCAGTTGTTGCTGTATGTATAAAAAAGATGCTGGGACTTCTAGCTAGTTTGATTCAGAGGTCTGTGCACTGAATGGGTTAACTGCTTAAAATATTTTCATGATATGCGAGTGATTGATTACATCATCATCTCATTTTAGCCAGTTGAATGATTAACATGTCATTGAGGAACTTCATCTGACCCTTTCCCCTTTTGATGACATAAGTGTGAAAAACAAGGTGCACACTGCGAAAAAAAATCAGATACAGATTTATAACAAAATGTGCCACCAACTGACCCACTTGACTGACACAGAAGTCAAGGTCCAGTTTTCTTGAAAATGTACTTTTTCTGAGATTGAACCTTCTCAGATTCTGAGCAGGTGACAGGGGTATAGTAATTTTTGGAACTCTGCCCACTAGGCCAAGGAAGCTTTTTTTTTTTTCAATGAAAGTTTTATTTGATGCTTTGACCCTTTGTGTAGATGCAAAGGGTTATCTAGTGTAACTGTTCCAACATTGAAATGAAATTGCCCATGAAACCTTCTGTATTCCACTTACACTTGACACAGTTTACATTAAGTGAAAAAATAGATAACAAAGCATCTCAGAAACATGGTATCCATCTTTTTAAACTGGCACAAAGATGTTAGATTTATTGGTGTGGCCACCCAAATATGCTCCAATTTTCTCAACATTTAAAAAATCCAAATAAAGACTTCTAACCTAAAAGTGATGAATTGCTATATTAACTGTGTGTTATCCTGGTTCTTTTTCAATCCTTGTGTACAAACAGACAATATACGCACCAATAACAGCAAAGAAAGCTGCAAAAAGATGTTCAATTTCTTAAAAAGTTAAATGAACTGACCTTTTCTGTGTCAAAGTTGATTTCAGACTCTGTATAATGACAGGTCTATAGGAGAACAACATCTTTATCAAATGTACTGAAGGAACTACTTACCGGTACTTCACTTTGAATAGCCCTGCCTTGCAATGATTATGGACAGGCTGTGATTAGTTTGAATAGCCCTGCCTTGAAATGATTGTGGACAAGCTGAGATTAATCTATAGTTAAATAGCTCTGTTAAAATGATTGTGGAAGCTGTGATTAATCTATAGTTTCAATAGCCGTGCCTTGAAATGATTGTGGACAAGCTGTAATTGACTTATAGTTTGAATAGCCTGCCTTGAAATGATTGCGGACAAGTTGTGATTAATCTATAATTAAATAGCTCTGCCTTGAAATGATTGTGGAAGCTGTGATTAATCTANCGAGCAACAAGGGACAAAGCAAATTTTTTCTCTAAAAGGTCATTTTCGAAGCCAAGTTGTTGGTGGTGTTAGATGCGGGGGAAAATGCATCTGAGAGGATGTACATTTTCAATTTTTTTCTGGGGGACTTCGCCCTCCAGACTCAATCAATTTTGCCCCCCTAGGCCATAAATGCTAGCTACGCCCAGGGCTGTATCCAAGTCTTGGAAAAAAAATGGTAGGTTGTTAAAACACCCCGGCCCTTGGCTATGATCTCTTGTCAAAATTCTAAGTCAAAAATCAGCAAAAACGAATGTAGCCTAGGCCTACTTTGATTCATGTGCCAATGTCAGCAGCTGAAGCTAGCAGAAGATACCTAGATAGGACACAGAAGCCTGGCCTAAGATCCACCCACAGGATGATGATGTGTGACAGTATCAGCGGTAGTAGGCCTCCCTCAAACTGAGGAGGACCTAATTGACGACATGGATGATGAGCGACTATGTGTTCGAGTTGTGTAGCATTTTGTCTCCAATTTCTAATAAAAAAGCAGAAATATGTAGTGACACTATAAAGATGTGATGCGATAATAACTGTCATCACTCTACATTACCTTGTCGAGAATTCGTGAACTCTATATCCTTATTGGCAAGAAGTTGACTGAATAGTCCCAAAATAATTGTCACTGTCAAAAACAGGGATGATTCCCTTTGGAAATTGAGAGGGTGTCGACGAGCTGAGGCAGCGTCCATCATCGTGACGGCAGCAGAAATTTGGAAATCGAACATCTTCGGATACACACATACAATGTTTGAGGTTAGCTAATACATGGATACCTGTAGTAGTTAGAGAGAAAGTACTCCGTAAGATATGTGCTGAACATACTCAGAGCTCTCAGTCCTTGCACTCAAACCACTCTGGTCTGCAGTATTCATGTCCACGAGGAGTATACCGCCGCTTCGCTCTGGAAACAGTTCATTGTATTTCCGGGTGGAGGCATGGAGCATCTCCGACTTTCATCCATTCAACAACATGATTTATCAGATTGACACCATGAACTTGGACAATCATCTGTAGTCTTCTCATTTACATCTGCTTTTGATGTTAAATCATGCGTTTAGTGTATCTTATTCGTCGTCTCCTTATTACCCACTACCTCGACGATATAATGGTAGAGCCCACGGAGATAAAAATAGATTGCCACGAGGTAAATGTTGACATTACGCCAAGGCGCCGACGTCTGCTCAGAGAAGTGGTCTGACGGCCCGGGTGTGACGGTCTCGTCGGGCATGTCGAAGTTGTGAAGGAAGGGCTGAAGGAAATCGTTAGCGTGTTGTTGTGACCTAAGAAAACGATGCACTCTGTTTTGACTTCGACACTTTTCCAAGGCCCGGCATGCCCCAGTTCATTGAGTTGTTGTCAAGAATTTTCCCATCCCGCCTTTTTGGCGGTCGCTGTCTTCACCTCTAGGCCTACGCCACATTTGGGTGCCTTCAGATTTTGGCCAATTGTGGGCCAGCATTTTACTCTGCGAGCAGATACCAACCCGTCCAGCCTACCTCTAGATTTCTTACTCGAATAAACCAACTCAAGGGCGCGAAATTTCTTCTTGGTAGACTGCTCCGCTCTCCTCAAGGCGCTCCGCTAATGCGCGTATACAGAAGCGGTGGAGGGCAAAGGACCAGTCTGAAACCTTAGCTGAAACAATTGAAGAGCAGGGGATGCTTTCAATGGGCTCTGCTTCATGCGAATCATCCCTGGAAGCAGATATCTTGGAGGAATAAGTATAATTCCTCCAAGCAGATATTAAAGAGGTTCTTTATTTCTTTGAATGAAAAAGGAATGATCTCTTAGATGGGTGTTCTCCAACACTGCATGGCTTCAGAATGGAAAGATAATCCTCCAAGAAATCTCAAATTTAATTTGTCATTATCTGGGGGATGAAGCACCATGCCTGTGCAGCTTTTATTGCGTTTCAACAGGTGCAATTTAACTCAAAGCGATAAAACAGTTGTCCCATCAACTGCAATGCCAAGTTTGTCTCCAAACTTTGATAAGAACTTTTCTAGTTGCCAACTTGAGACTTTGGAGCCAAGGGCCCGGTTGCACAAAAGCGTACAAGAGCGTAGTATCATTCTATCTTGGTTACTGAACAGGGCCCGTTTGCACAGGAGATAGAATGATTATAGTATGCTTTTGTGCAACCGGGCCCTGGTGGTCAGAAGAGTAACTAAACCCTAAAGTATTGTCCTTATGCTTTCACACTCAAGTTATCAAGTACCATGGTAATTCAACAAAGAGGATTGTCAAAGGTTGATGAATATAGGTATTGCACAAGACAAATATACAAGGCATGAAGAGAACTTTATTTTTGATATGGTCTCATTATTTTTATTAAGAAAGTCTATACAGTGATGTTTGATATTACATGGGCTGTTACAAGGCAGGAAGAGGGAAAAGGCGTGTCAGCCTTCAAAATACAACACAGGTGAACTGATTGGTACAGTGACTATGGATCTCTATTCAGAATAAAAAAAGTCGCATACTGTAGTTCTGGTGAGGAAAAACTTCTGCTAACTCTGAAAAAAGATTCTAATCACACTGAGAGCAGCAATTAGCTTGCTTACTCCATAACAATTGGAGACAGATGTCAACTTGATTTCCACAGAAAATGATTAGATTGATGATAATATTTATCATAGCAGGGTATGATTGGTATAGTCATTAATTAGAAATCTGGCAGCGTATCAAAAACAAAGTTTCCAGGAAACTAAGTCATTTACACTTAGCTTGCGTGTTTACTATAAGAGAGAGCAAGGTTTGATGGATTATCAACAGGAAATCACTTTTGGAAGCTAGATTCAAATCTTCAGTCATCACAAGCAGCTGAACTAGAGGCACCTATAAGTCGTTTTACAGACTGTGCTTTAGTAGTAGTTTCTCCTCTGTCTTACTCTTAGCAAAAGCAACAGCGCTGATGGCACTCTTGCTTTAGCAGACCCTTGGCCTTTCTTTAGTAAGAGGTTATCACTGATGAGGAGCCCGGTGGTGTAGTGGTTCGGGTCTCCGACTAGCGGTCAGAGGGTCCCGGGTTTGAATCCCACTGGGCGTGAGCCTTTGGCCAAGTCTCTTTGCCTCACTGGCCTCTCTCCACCCAGGTGTATAAATGGGTACCGGTCGGAAATCAGACTGGGGTTAAAGTGTAAAGTCGGATGAGAACCTCTACCGTAGTTGATATCAGACTATAAACCCAAACTTCAACTTTTTAAAAACTTTTTTATGACTACATGAATTATTTTAGCAAGCTGACAGTTTAAACAGCTTCAATGCGACTGACTCTTCCTTGCTTTAGGAATAGCTTCAGCAATGCTGCAATCTTGGTTCTTCCTTTTGTCAGTACCCAATGATCAGCAGCCTGCACAAGACTAGACTTTGCAAGTATACATACAAGTATGTTTCCTTGATACGGACATGAGATTAATGCCTATGGAATAACAAGACTTGACAGTGAACTCTTACACTCTTGACTGAACAAGAAATAACTCTGCATGGGGAAAAAATATATAATTTGAACTTCCTCAATGTTTGATATGTCTCATGCCAGCTTGAACACAAGAACAGCACTCACAGTCACAGTTGATCTATGCATATGATGTTAGATCGACAAAAGTGAATATAGGCTTAACGTGGGATATTTTTTCACGAGCACAACACTGGGTTGCATCACTTTATTCACATACAAGACTTATCACAGGATAGTAGTCCTTTCTGTAGGTTGGGATTGAGTTAAACCATTACATTTCAGAAGCAGGGCCTGTAGAGAGACTGGTTAAATGGTAAAAGTATGAGCTTACTTAGTATTTACAGAACTCATATTCCTTTCCAAAGCCCGGTTTCTTCAAGTGGCACTGATGATATATTTCCTTGGATATATGCAAAAATGAAATTATGAGGATTAATAGAGCAAGAAAAAGTTAGAAAGCTATGTCTCAAGGGGATGAACAAAGCCTCTGCAGATGCAGTGTTATCGGAAGATATCAATGTTTTCAATTTGGCCTATTCCTTTATGCGCTTCCTGAATAGATTCAGGCCCATAGCAGTAAAGAGTTTTTGCACAGTATACTGTATTTCATAGAAAAATTGTCAAAACATTGTGTCCTGGAAGGGAACATGGTAAATAATGGGGCACTAAAGTACCGGTACGTTTAAATCATCTGGACCCCGATGGGCATATGTCAGTCAAACCCCAAGTAACTGGACAGTAATGAATTTAGGGTTTACTCTAAATGGTCCAATGCACATTGTTTTCCAGCTGAACCTTGGTTCAAAATAGAACATGCAACTAGGCCTTGATTCGATAATGGTGCATGGGATTGGCTGGAAGTGTCCTGTCAATAAAACGCATTTCAATAGCCAGACTTCACCAATAATACCAAGGTCTGCCTGACAACCAAAGGGTCCTCACATCGGGGTCCAGGTGATTTAAACGTACTTTAGGAGTAGTTGAATAAAACAGGATCAACAGGACCTGTTCACCTGATGACAAAATTTAAAAGACTACAAAAGGTGTAAGATTGTTCCCCTCAAAATGGTTCTGGAACAAAATCAAACACTCGAAGTAAAATATTTTAAAACTTGGTGGTGTAAAGCCACATTATAACCTATTGTTTCACCCAAACACCTGGTTTCCCAACTGATATGACTTTCAAATGATTGCACATAACAGTTCAATAAGTCCAACAGAAACATTGGTTGAGAAATGTTCAACCCAGAATTCTTTACTGAAGAGGTACCGGGGGTAGTCACTTCAGTATACTGGTAATGACAAGTGTGGATGATAATCCATGTCAACAGGTTCATGATCAGAACTTTTCAGACATTTACACCCTCCCACAGCAGGGGTTTTTACCTCGCAAGACCAAAGCCCTGCTATGGGAGGATGGACATTGGCCACATTTAAATATTGACTTGTTATAGAAGGTCCACAATGTTTCCAATCCAACTTGGATTTTCGTCAGTCATGACCTTGGCTTTGCCTGCCAGGATCAAGTGTAGATGGTTGAAATTAGCCTGAGAATCATCTGAATCATCCTAAGCTGCAAATATCTGCATTTTCCCAGGTCTTAATTTGGTACCACTTCAGCCATCAGGACATCAATGTAACTGAAAGGACTACCTCTTTCACAATGCACACAACTTGTTCCTCCAAGAAGGAATGCACAACAATGACCCAAGGAAGTTTGTTCACAAATATACCGGTATGTATACAGAAATCAGCACAGAGCAACATCACAAATTCAACAAGTTAACCATTGGGTCTCAATTTAGTAAAGTCTAAAATATGAAAAGATATGCTTTCATTATTAAATGTACACCATTTACATGATACATATACATACAGTATGTACAAGGCCTTCATTGATGCCATTCGATGACAATATTGCAGTTAAATCAAAGACCATAGAAACAAAAAGCTACGGTACTTCAGAGTTGCCCTGAAAAGGTAAAAGGCAGTAGTTGTGAACAGTGGGAGCACGGTCAATTCCAGCAATAGCACTGCCTCGTAGAACCAAGTACACTATGGTGTACCAGTACATATAGCTATTTTTGTATTCCTTCAATAAACCATGTTCCCACTGGTGGAGATACTGCCTTTTACCACTGGAGGGCTGATCTACCCACTGTGAGAGCTGACTCCTATCTGACTTTTCAGACATTTCAGCACCAGAAAAACAAATTAAACTTCTTGGCGAGTCAACTACTTATAAATGGATACCACCAATACAAATAACAGATGTCCCTCCCCACTGCTTGTCTGCCAACACCATTTTATTACGAATTCCCAATCTAAGATTAAAGCAACTTCAATTGTTCTGTCAACTACCAGAAGGTATCAGTGTGTACTTGTTAAAATCTAAAAGAGGTTACCTGTAAGTGGCCCCATAAAAGAAAAGTCAGTTAAGGTAATAAAACATAGAACAAAATCTGAAGATGCACCAGTTTTAAAGCTTTTTCATTCATAATATGAACATACTCTTGGACCGTGGACTTCAGAGCCTTCCTATCACATGAGACCAAGAAGGAGGCCTCAGGTATTTCACATCGAACTTCCACTTGCAATGAAATGCACACAAATGGCTAAGAAAAGCAGTCAGGGAAGCTATTTCAAGTAAATTCCATTCCTCCGTCTTCTCTTCCTTTGAAAATTTTGAGGGCTAAACATGTAGGAAGTCCACCTAATGGTATCAGACAATAACATGGGAGAACCAGTCTATTAGCACTGGACACTAATCACACTTGCACCATCATTGACTAACATCTGAAAAGAGACAGGTAACACATTGTCTGATGTATTCAAACAGATCACTTCAAGGAAAACTATTTGAGACATCAACATAGATGGACAAGGACCAGCAGATCACCATCCGTCTTTTTCGTGACTAACATTGACGTCCATGGCAACTTAACATCACAGCTCTTCTAGGTCGTAGTCTTTCTATACATGTAAAAGTCTATTTTAAGGGTTATAATTGAAATCTCCATTACTTACCAAAGTATTCAAAAGTAAATCACTTCAGAATCTTTCTTTTTATCCTCTTTGGGTTTTTTACTCGATGGACTCGTCATACTCGGGGAGGATAAACGACTAGATTTTCCCTTGTCTTCAGCTAATTTCATTGGTAGCATGGCAGGAACAGAGGCAGCAGGAGAAAGTTTCCCCGTGCTAGAGGCTAATTTACTAGGAATTTGCTGATGATGATGCTGGACACTGCCCAAATGACTACTTGAGTAATGAAGCCCAGAACCTTTAGGACTTGGACCAGAAGAACTACCACCAGATGTCTTTCCACTCAGGCCAGCAAGTTTTAATGGCAACTGTTGCCGAATTGAAGTAGATTTCTGTTCATTTGTAGCACTTATTAAATGAATTGGTAAATCCTTCCTGGGTATGCCAGCCAATGTCCACCATCAGAAAGAGGTCTCATTTTGGGGTTGTCAGCCACGGGACTTTTCCTATTCAGTGATTCCTTGAGACTTTGTGTATATTCCGGTTTCACTGGTTGATAACTGTCTGGCGCATCATCTTTTCTGAAATCAGCAGATGCTGATCGTCGATGGTTTATGGATGGTGAGGAGGGCGTGGATGATGACAAAGGCTGTGTTGGAGTTTGAACTTTTGGTGGATTGATACCCGATTCGCTGTCGTGTCTTCCTGAGGTAACTAATGGTGATTGGTGAGAAGAGGAGAACTGCAGCTTCAGGAAGTCCACCTGCCGCTGCAGTGCCTCCTTCTGCCGCTGGAGTTCTTCAGCCTCCTTACGTATCTCAGCCTGCAAGGAGAGAAGCAAAGAAACTTATCACAGACCAGTACTAACACTTATCAAGATCTCTTTGAATAACAAATGCAGTGAAATACACTTAGTGGGATTTTAGAGTCAAGAGCTTATGTCTTATATTCTGGGGCAGCAACAACACCAGTTACTTTCTATTGGAATGACCAAATGACATAAGCACTGTTCATTTCACTAAATCCTGGAACCCATGTCCATGCTTCCCTACCTTTTGCTTGTCTAGTTCCTTCTGTTTCTCCTCAAGAGCCTTGTGCTCCTGTTCTATTCGGAAACGTTCCTTATCTTTGGCTTTCTCCCAGTCTTCCCGATCTTTACGTATTGTTTGCTGAAATGGGAAAAATGAAGGATCTACCATTTATATTCTTCTGGACAAGTCACACAATACACACCAGACAGAACAGAAGAGGAAGTCTGTATTGTGCCAATCATGAAACATCAGTGAAGATTCCTGTATAAGCTCCTCTCACAAGTCAGTACTCAGCGAAATCATACTCCCCATCAGCGGCTAGTCCATGCCAACAGGGGGCATCCCCAAGTACCGGTACTTAGTAAGTCCCTTTAAAAAAACTCTGTCCCCTACCTGAAGACTCCGTAGTTCCTCCAGCTGCTGATTGTGCCGGTATAAATTCTTTTTCTCCTGCATTTGTTTCTGAGCTTCTGATGACAACTTTGAAAGCTGCTGGTTTGCGTCTACGAGTTGTGTCTTTAAACTAGAGAGAAAAGAAATATATGGTTTGAATTTTCTATTTTCTAGTTACCTTGTAATGACTAATTAATCAGTTACCTTAAACTGGAAATTTGAAATCAGTAGCTACTGACGATAAACCAAGCTAGAATCAACAGATTTCACGGGCTGGAAGATAAATGGTTTAACAAGGGTCCTGACAGAAAAGTAAACCTCTATACTTTATGACAAGAGTAAACAGTTATCCAGGGTACCTATGATAAAATCTGCCTCAACTAGGACTGCTAAGCAACCAAGTCTAGAGTGGTGAGAGGAGTGCAGTGGAAACATCCCCCAACTGTCATTATGTTGTGGGTCCAATTCTCAGTTTGCGAGTACCCGTATGCATTTTTTTCTGGATTGGCTAATAGGGTTCAAAACAAGACTGGAGTCATGGCGTTGACGGCAAACTTGATTCAGTTTTTAAAGACATGAACAGGAAGCAGGGGATGAGTAAACAAGGATACATGTATTTTTCATTCATATCCGTAAATATGCGTGTACAAACAATTATGATTTGTTTATACAACGCCAGTGATAACAATTTTTATGTAATCAAGTGCGCTTAGTAACCTAAGATTTTTTTGTTTCCGAAACATGATGTACGGCTTCTTCACAATGTAAATACCGGTAGGTATGTGCATGAATTTCATTGCTCTAGTTAAGTCGAATAAACCCACGGAATGAATTGGGAAATATGTCGTATGATCTCTTAAGTGCAAAAAATGACCACATCCGGAGGTTCAATCAGAGTTAATTAATTGGTTATCAGTAATGATGGATAAATATTTAGGTAGAATACTTGAGTCGCCTGGTGGGGTGAGTTGCCACGTGGGTTTAGAAGACTTGACGGGGATCCAAACCACTAGGGGGAAATACACACTCACTTTCATTGAAGCATTCGCTTCCAAGAAGTGAAAGCCACATCTTGAGGGATGGGCCATAAATATTATTTGTGGTGAAAGCCACAAACATTTATTACAGCTAAAGAGGTGGAAATTAAGATTAATGGTCTGTGCCTCCCTTGGGACTTCCAGAAAAGGGTGCCTGCAACAGTTGATACAACAAATTGAAGAAGAGGGGGCCATGTAATCTCTGCTTTCACCCCCAGGGTTGATTTCAAACATCATTTCTCAATTCTATGTCAAATTATTGATGCAAGCCTTGTATCAAGTCCAGTATAAATCCCAACGACTCTACTTCGGAAATGAGACTGATAAATAGATAAGATGGGAAAATATTTCATCTCAAATGTACTTTCCATTAACCTGAAGACCTAAAGGATTCAATAAGCCGAAGTCTGACACCACCGTTTATCAGTTTTTGCCAGGTCTGGTAGCACTATATCAGACAAAAGTAAACACTAATGAGACTGTACACCATTATGGCACTCAGTTTATTATTATATGCAATAAAAGATTGCTACTGATCGGTAGATCAAAGTACAACAGTAGCTGCATAGACACCAAGTTTATTACACTGAGTCAAAAATCAAACAGATCAGATGATACACGACAATAAAAGATGTGACTGGAGTAGGCCTGATTTCAGGGTCTGGTGAATAATAAGGGCAGTCGCACGTGTAATAATTGGTCTTAGTGTAAGTCGTATGTGTAATAATTGGTTTCAGTGTAAGTCATAAGGAAACTAACAATGGTGATTTGTCCATTGAGTGTCAACTTGTGCAGGAAAACTCTCATCTAAAGTGTTTTTCACATTGAACTGGCCAAAGGTACTTGGTTGAACTCAGGAATGTGACCAGATCACATTTACCGAGAGGTAGTGGTGTTGCAAAGGGCAGTCGCACGTGTAATAATTGGTCTTAGTGTAAGTCGTATGTGTAATAATTGGTTTCAGTGTAAGTCATAAGGAAACTAACAATGGTAATTTGTCCATTGAGTGTCAACTTGTGCAGGAAAACTCTCATCTACATGCAGTTCATATTTTCTACCTCAGAAGTCCCAGTGCATGGAAAGAATATTTTAATGAGATCGTTGATAAAATAAGCCTGATAGCAGTGTTCTACTTGCCAGGCCAGTTTCACAGGGCGGTACCACCCTGTTCAAAATTCAGAGGTCATTTTACCACCCTGTTCAAATTTTTACCACCCTGTTTAAAAATGTAACTTGCAATGCATTTTCTATGTTTGAATGTTTTCCTGTTTGAATTTCACTCCCACCCTGTTTGAAAGTCCAGGGCCTTAAATCATAGGAAAATGCAGTCATCCCACCCTGTTTGGAGAATTTCTTGGCTAGAACACTGGACAGTGATCTTTCAAGAGTCCAGTTGAGATTACCCTTCTTGTCATAATTTCTTTCTCACTATCGTGGACTCTAGTTGAACCGAGAGCAGTAACAAAATCATTCATAATTTGAATTGATACTGGAAATATTTGAAAACAAATTAGGACATCTTAGCATAAACACAGAGTTGCTATCATGTTTTCAGAATAGGATAGTTTGTTTGACAACAAATTAAATGAATTTTACAATAAACACGCTGACCAATTGGATGATAACCCCTTCTATCAGGTTGACCTTGGACACCCGATTCCAATGTGTTCCTTATACTGTGATTAAAATTGCAGTAAAGAAAACAACAGCATGCAGCTAATTCCAAGATAATACACTATTGCCATCCCGAAGAAATCAGGTCCTCTGAGCATAGCTCCCTAACTCGCACGCACGAGTTAGGAAGCTATGCTAAGAGGACCTGATTTCTTCAGGATGCACATCGCTGACATTTCTTATTGGGGCTACAAGCAAGGCAAGCAATCAAATGGTGAACAAGCAACAAATCAATGGCTGTGTCAAAGTTTCATGTTTCCACTCCAAGTCCTTCCATCAAATACGCAGTATGGCATTCGTAAGAATCTACTTACTGGACAAAATTATTCAAAAACACCTGTGTCGCCATTGTGAGATATGCCTCTGCTATAACCCTAAGTCTTGAAGAAAGTACCGTCCACAGATGCTGATCTCCACTCAAAAGATTCGGTAGTGTAATGAAGATTCATCGGGAAGATTTCTCTCTTTTATACCAAACATTTTCCTCTCATTACAGAAGGGAAAACCCACGTGTCGCTCCCCCTGATGTTAACCTAATTGTTTATCCTTATTCCCTGAACTGATGACACTTGTCTCAGCAGCACAGAGGAGCAATCACTGACCTTGACCTCTTGCATGATTCATCAGCTGTTAACATCTTTGTTTTTGGCTGCATGACGTTCAATTCCCGGGTATCTTAAAATTAACCTAATTATCAGGCCCCTGTTTCATAAAGTGACTTTAAGCTTAGAGTGCCTTAAATCAAATGGAAAATGCATTGACGTTAATGGTGCCATTAGCTTAAAGTCACTTTTTGAAACAGGCCCCAGGTAATGGAAATCCACTGCTCAAGGAAATTCGGGACAGGTTCAGGACCAATCAAATTTTGATAGTTTTAGTAAGCCGGCCTATCACAGGCTTCGATATAAGGGTTTCTGTAGGCCAATGGCAGGGTTCTATATTTTGGGTTTTCACAGGGCTCAATTGATGTGATTTCCTGGTCAGACTTCACAGAGATGGTTATAATGGCCTGTTAGACTGACCAATGACAATTATTAGTGTAATGGAGCTGAGTTTTTATACCCAGGTGCTCATCTGACTGTGCAGCCTGAAGTATGCCCATTCCTGACTGCAGACCAGATTCCCAAGTGCCTATTATCAGATTTTTGTACCAGTAGTGGAATTATGCTGAGATAATAGGAAAGATGGAAATTTCAACACAGAACCTGGACAAAAAAGACCTGTAGTTAAAGAGAAGGAGGTTTTGCCCAAATTGACGGAAGACGTCCTTAGAAGAAGACGGGGCCACCTGAAAAGTTCTGTCAACCATCCTCATTTTGCTGATGTTACAACCAGCCCAAGAAGAATTTTAAAGGCTTGTGTGATATTTGTCAACAGAGGTTACAATTAGGCCTACCGGGTATGAAATAACACAAACTCTTGTGAAAATAGAATAGTGTGATGCTTACCTCTCAATCTGCGTGCGCTGCCGTCCACTCACAACCTGGAATGACACCACGTAAACGGAAATGAGTACAACCAATGGCAAACAAAACCAGAGCGACTTAGTTTCTGTAATTTAATTTTCTGCTTTTTGCATGTCTCAGTTCAATATGCCAATGCCAATATCAATTTCCTCTTCATCTTTTCATTCATCCAAACTTGAGAAAAAAACCTCTGTAAGTTCCACACAAAACTGTACATAAATGTAGGCAAAATAAGGGTAAACTTATGCTGACATTGAGTTGAGACAATAGTGCTAATTCCCCCTTGGCACAAGATCATGACATTTTCTTATTAGCTCTGGGATGTTGAAAGCAAACATATCTGCACCGGCAATTGGCTGAAATTAAACAAAGATCGTACGATCTTCGCCAGCAAGTGAGCAGAGATGGACAGTGACCACACTCAGGATGCGATAACGGCAAGTTTTTCTTGAAAAGACTGATAATACACTACTGGCACACTTAATGTGTTATTGATAGGAATACATCAGATAGCAAGCAGCTAAATTTAGAAATGTTGATGAGATGCAAACCAAGATGTCAAAGATTTTGGAGTCAGCTGCGTAGATGAGTTGATACTAAGATGAAATATATGACAATCAAAACCTAGAGACACTTCCTATCAGAAAACTGATGCCAGCAACAGTTCATTCAAAATAAGTTACATCTGAGATGCAGAAAAGACAAGTCCACCAGCAAACGGCAATATCGAATGAAATCAACAGAGAAAATACATGTACCGGTAATACATTTCCTCCATGATGAGAGAGAAATTTGATCAACTACACTGCGTCAATGAAGCAGGTGTTTCACAACAACCAATCATTATCCAGCAAGTCAATTCATTTTTTTCATATTTGGCTCACTTTTTAACCTGGAATGGATCTGGACGCCAGATACATAACTCAGAGAAAAAATAGCCAAGTCAACAACCCCAAGCAAACAAACAATTAGTGGATAAATTAAAGGGGAATTTGTACCCGATGTCTGAGGGAAGGAGTCAGTATTTGGTTACCCATCATGAGATGACCTCTGTCAAATAGTGTGGTGAACCTTCTGTCTGTGGTATTAAGATGAAGTTCGATTGATAAATAAGATAGTCGGGTTTATAATATCATAAATTAGCCGCAGAAGTTCACAGCTAAGTCGCTAGAGTTCGAATGTACTCAGCTGAATGCACCACACTCAGAGTCATGCAATATTCGTGGTTCACCACAAGTTGATAATGATGGTACAGCCAACTGATATTTTAAGTGTAGATCCATGCATCTCTTCAATGTCTTTTATGGGACACACTGTACATATACATCAGATTCACATGTGCACTACAAGTCCAAGAAGCCATTTGTGCCTCACAAAGATCATGATATACTTTGTATGAATCACCGATAAAGATGTTAACCTCATATGGTAAACATTCTTAGCCAAAAGTAAACAACGTATTAGCTTGTAGTAGCAGCGTAAATAAGTCATATCATCATGATAAATAAGTGTCTGGGGGTAAGTTTAAGTGGGCACTCTAGGTGTGTTTGTAAGTAAATGTTATGATTTGTTCTTGTCAGGAGGGCCTATTCATTTTCAGAGACAGGTCAGATTCTTCCAATATATTTTTTCATTGGACTCAAGTAAAAGAGGCAAGTATACCACAGCTACTGTGCAAAAGTTTGTCCTTGATAACTCCTCAAGACAAAGGCACTGAATATCCACATTTTACAACAGGACAAAGATGTGGAATGTCTTCGAAAACAGGAATCAAGTTTCAAACCCAGGTGCAAAGATTTCAGGAAATCCCACACAAATTTTAAATATCATTAAGATATCAGTCAGAAAGTAGAGGAAACCAGACCTAAGGATTCAACAACCATGACCAGTAACACTGGCCATATCATGATGGTTGACAAGGAACTACGAAAACAGGAAATCATTGCAGAATAAATCAAAGTCAATTTGGAGACACACGAGCAAGAAAATGCAGGGGAGGCATTAATTAGTCCAAGAAAACAGGACCCACTATCTCGCCATTCACTGAACTGGTCCTGAGGGGGTGACTTAAAATGCCAAAGATGTAAGTTTTATTGCTGCTGGGGGTAGTTGCTGACTCTTCCTTGGTCTTCCAGGAAATTCATCTAGGGCAACAGGGCAAACATGTAAAGGCACCAGTGACTTTTACAACTTTGATAAGACTGAGGTGATTTCATTCAAATGTAGGTCACCAGTGACGTACAGAAGGAACATCAAAGTGAAGAGACGAATTGATTGTATATTTGCCCATAAACTGAGGAGGAGGGTAAATTTGATGGTACAACTTGGAACCAACAGACGATGCTTGCTTTGACATGAAAGGTCAGAGGTCAGTTTAGAGTCGGTTTTCAATACATGTAGGTCTATAATGATGCTTTCAGTAAGTAGGCCCATCTAAACAACTAAATTCGCTACCAAGCAAAGACTGCCTGTGTTGGACAGCTAAAGCACTGAAACGTCTAACATTACACTGTGGTAAATCCTCACTGCACAAGTACGTAACTTTAAATTATTTTATGGTCTCTTGACCTGTCCTGATCATGATTGAACCTTCATAATGACCACTTCAGACAACTGTGATTCTTCCAACAGTAGCACTGGCTCCTTCCAATGGTGACAATGCATTAGTCTCCTATAAACTTGAACTCATGACAGACCCACTTGACCTTGGAGTACTTAAAGTGCACATAATTTCTGTCCTGAAGGCTGCGACAGTTACTCTAGAATGTGTTTACTATGTGATGAGAGGTATGCACTTTAATCATAAGATGGGATACTTTGAATTCATTGTCATAGACTTCAGTCATGGGCCTACACAGATATATCTTTCAGGGTATTCCTCTTTTTCTTGAAAATGACCAGCTTGTAGGCACCTTCACAATGATAATCAAACTCACCATGATGCCATGCATGTACTGCATTATCTGTGTCAATGTGTGGACTAGTTCACGGCAGGGAGCGCCTCCAAGTGGCTGATTTAGATGTGACGAATACGACACATCACCAAGAGAGCCCTTGTCACTGCCAACTTCCCCGCCTCGCGAATCATCGTTCTGATTTTGTTTGATGAGGAAATTCTGGAGGAAACTTGTGCTCATCCGTCGGTTACGTGCATCCTGAAACCACAAATTTGTAAGATGACATTGTCCCTTTAATATGAGAGAACCCTAAAAACTTATACTGGCTGATTAAAGTGGCAGTTACAAATTAAGGAATCCAGTCACACAATTCTGGCACATTTTGTCAGTCTTACAAGTTTCCCATTGTTAATGGCCCTATAGGTTCTGGGTTATATTGTTAACTACAAGGCCATACAAACCTTCTGAGCAGCTGCTTTATCTGCCTGGGGTACACCAGCACTACCTCTCCTCATTGCCAATTGCTAGAAAGAGGGAAGACAAGGGAAGTTAGGGGACCAGGGATTCCAGGATCTAAGGGGATAGGAAAGATAATGATGTGGCTTCATGCAACTATGTTATTCCATTCGCTGAACCAACCATCCCCATTACCTCACATTCTAAAAGCAGTTCACTATGGATTTTAATTTGAGAGGATATTAAATGTGAAGGATGCTATTGTATGTTAAACGTCTACAAAGCCCATATAAAAACCCATATCACTCCTTCACAGGACATGTAGTTGATCAAAGACAAACCTTTGAATTGTCGACAGTGAGGTTGAAGTCATTATCACTCTCTTGACGATTTAAGTTCTGCAGGCTGGTGCTCCGACCACCCGAGTCACGGATTGCATAAACACCTCGCTTCTTGGCAGCTAATGCTGAAGAAGAGAAAAGGAACATGAAAACTCAAGTGATGATGACATGTGAAGTGTAATATTCTTTTAGCAATATTTTTTCATCTCAAACTAACTTATGTCACTCAGTTCTTCTGTAATGGAGTCTTGCATCTTATTTGAATCTCAAAGTAATGGTAGTTTTCTTGCAGCGATACAATAGTAAACTAAATAGGTCAGTCAGTTCAGTTTTGCCTCTTATTACAAAACACAGTTTTCATAAAGCTTTTGCTCTGAGAGATACTTAGATAAAGTTTTCCACAAATGCAACACCTGGCCTGTTTCTATCAGCCCATTATCACATCACTAGTATGTCCAGGATGAGATGGCACCGGAATGACATTCCTAGTACCAAGTGTAACCAATATGGTAGAATTTTTTAGCGCGGCAGCGTAAGAAATCAATCATTTGACCCACCACCGGTGACGAATACACTTGTTAGGGTTAAAACAGTTCCGATTCCAAACTGGAAAACACAGGCCTTGCAATTTGAGGAGTGGGAGAGTGATTGCTCTCCTCATGAACAATAGAGCTTTATTGTTCACGAGGACAGCAATCACCCTCCCACTGCTCAAACGGCAAGGCCTGAAAACATAATGCAGGAGTCTCCCTTGTCTCCTCTCGTTTCTCCACAAGGTGTCAAGGTGTCTCTGCATGCTTCATATCTCCAAAAGGTGCCAACAGGTGTCTCTGCATGCTTCTTTCGACGGGCTGATCCAACTCACCTGATCTCGTCGTGTCAAATGCAGTAAACGTCTCTGCCCGTTTTGGCAGAGGCGTCGGTGTATAGCCTATACTTTCCTGCTCACCGACGCTGCTGACGCTACGGTTTAGACCACGCCGACAGCGAAGCTACCGTGAATCATGATTTGAAGTTTGGAGGCTGAAAGCAAAGGTCAGAGACAGTTCAAGGCTTCGGAAAACAGACTTGTCATGCAAGGTGGCCAAGGAGTGTGGTGTGATTGGGTATGGTTATGCTGTGCATGCACCAAAACCTGTTGTGTAAATCAAGAAATATCAGTATATGTACACATGTACATGGTCAGTGCATATCAATGAGGTTGGCAAAGTGAGCATAGCAGGGCAGGTATGTGCCTGTGTACACACAATGTACATGTACTAGTTCTCTATCATTACATGAGAGGGCAGCACATCACAAGCTGTTATGTGGACTGCCTTTCATTGTGCAGGGTAAGCAACTTCGCATGATGAGGTTGGTGTTCTTAAATGATAACAGGTGGCACAATGACCACAATGGAGGATACAGACTGACACATTGATCGAAATATTTCACATAACTTGGTTCACCAAACCAAAATTGATATACCGGATTGCCAATTAGCATATACGGTGCCTTTCCAATTGATATGCACTGAGGTTTTGTACTCTACATGTAGATTACCACACCCCACATGTCTCCTGTTAAATGTTAAGTGTGTGCAGCTGATTGAGATCTTTCGTCCTCTGAAACTTTTGTAGCTGTTGTTCTTGAAAGGTACTTTCCTTTTAAATTGACCGGCATTTAGATTTTAAACTAACAGGCCTTCAGATTTACCAATGTTGACGACGACAGGAGGAGATAGTCTCCTCCTGATGACGATAAACTTCATTTCGTAAGGTGAATGTCCCCAAATTAAGTCCCCAATTCAGGACTAAGTGATATCCTTTATCACAGCAAAGAGTCTGCACTTCAGTTTGAAGGGGAGTGAATCTCAGAAAGTTTTGTTTCGTAGGCTAACTGACAACATCTCCTGTCAGTGAGTCTTTTCCGAAGGATCTCAATCAACAAGGAAGAGATGAAGCGGGGAGATGAAAGAGGGTACAGGATCAAGCACTGCATCCAAGCTCAAGCGGCGCTTCAGCATCCACTTCCAAGCCATTTGTTACGACATACCCTCTTCACTGGATGGGAACGAGGTTAAGCTCATGGTATCTGAATTAAGTAGGTCGCCGTCGGAGATGACCGACTTGTACAGCATGTCATAAACAGCAAGCTGAAACTTCTCCACTGAAAAACAAATGAACTGCTGGTGTTAGCTGGGACAAACTACGCTGATGCAAAATAAAGGAAACCATTGTTAACTCCACACTGCTAACCTGTCTTATGAATACAACACAGGAGCAGCTGAGTGTTGCTAAAGACTCTGTGGTCATTTGTGACTGTGGGAAGAAAGCAGAGCCCCTGCTTTTCCAGGAACCTTCTGAATCAGGATTCGATTTTAAGGTTTTGTAGTGTTGCGTGGGACGGCCTGAACTGATAGCGGATAAGTTCCTTGAGAAGATGTCCAAAGAGCAAGATGACGTCCAACAAATAAGGAAATCTCATGAGTGGAAACAGACATCTCCACGAACCCATGCAGATGGTTTGCTATGGACAAGTGGAGCAAGACCTTAAAATAGAACCCTCTAAATCCACTGCTACCTCTACAACAGACACCTCAAGCTACGGACAGTAATGGCCTGATAGGAAGGCCCTACTGCATGTTAATGGAGCCTGCAACCTGAGCTTTACTTAGGTGATCAAGGCCAGTTTAGCTTGCAATAAACACAACATAAATATTGAGGGGATGCACAGCACTAGCACTGGCAAACGAACAAAATATTTGTCAAAATATTCTGTGCACACACAGAGTCTTACACACTCAGCATCAAAGATAACTAATTCACAGCTCTGAATCTTGATGTTACTCACATTTCGGATGCAATCAAAGACTCCATTGTGAGCAATGCTGAATGTCATGCAGACTTTGAAACAAGGCTTCCTGTGCAAAGAACACTGGATGTGCACAGATCATTTTCTAAGTGGCCAATACAAATAGGGCCTACTGTTTATGTCATGAAGAGAAAGACAGAGAATTCTAACTCGTGATCTCTTTCTATACAAAGTGGTACCTTCCTTTACAAACAAGAGTCATTATGAACCCCTTTTACACCAAATCTTTTATTCTAACACCTCTCATGNACACAATTGAAATGTCCATCATGTGATTTCAGACACCTCAGACATCAGACTGACCAAAAATCCATGTTGGATCTGTTCTGCAAATTGGTACTCAAAATCGGGCTGGCTCATGGACTATAAGGATAGTTCTACCTTATTCAGAATGAGTGGATCTATAATCTATAACCAAAATAAGTTGCAAGTCAAATGGAATTTGTTGGTGAAATACAACAGGAACGCAGAACTCTTACAATTCCATGGGAGATGGTGCGAGTGCTTGCATGATATCATGGCTTGTTCATTCTCATTAATCAGCAACAACAACAAAGTTTTCCTCATGATCTGCAGGTTAGCCAGTTTGAGCTACCTGAACAACCGTACCCTTTAACCCTCATCAAAGCTCCTCACCTCGCCCTGAATTCCCTCATGACCATGAATCGACATGATCTTAGAGATTATTTTAATCTTCTCATCACAGAATTTCTTGATCTCTTTGTCGTTGACCTCGAGTCGTTTGACCAGAGTTAGCACCTGTGCTGTCCTCTCTTCCTGCAGCTTCTTGTCCTCCTCACTCTCTGATGGGACATCTTCTTCTGAAAGAAAGGAAACATAATGAGTTAAATCACAGAACTTACCCCAAGCTTGGGCGATTCTTTCCATATCTAGGGATGAGCAGTGGCCTATGAAATTTGGGGATTGGGGCCCGGGTAGAAAACATCATTCGGAAGTTCCAAGGCACCCAACATCACCTCACATAAAGAGATACGACAGCATACCTTCTTCTGGGCAGAGTTTGATCGCTCCCTGCACAATCTCAATCCATTTTTTCCTCTTCTCACTACTATTGCACACCAACTCATACATCTCCGGTTGACTCTTGTTCTGGCTGATCAAGTAGATGCCGCGACTGTCGTGTGTATCACCCTTCTCGCGTACAAGAAGTTTGAATAGTGAAATCACAGCAGACTGAAAGAAAACAGGATTTTGAGTAGGGGGGTACTCAATACGGGATGTAGAATTATGTGACGAGTGGGTACTCAGAATGGGTTGTAGAATAGTGTGATTAGTGGGCTCTCAAAGCACTTCACTTTGACAACATTTCTTAATTGGCATTCTTAAAAAGGCATTTTGGAACAGATCTAGCTTGATAACTGTCATCTTGAGCAAGTCACAACATCTACCTTATTATCTTGAGTAAAGAATGTGTATTTCTGATTGTTTTCCTGCAGGAAGAAGATGAGGTCTGATAGCACCACGGTGATAGTCTCCGTTAATTTGCCTCGAGCGTTCTTCCAGCTGATCACATCTTCATGAATGAGCTTCCGTGACAGTAAATCGGATTTCTGAAATTGAATCAAAAGCATATAGTTGCAGGTTACAGAAGGTAAATAGATCCTTATTGATGCTGCAATGGTACAATAGCATGGGATTCTGAGAATGATCAGGAGATACTAGGTTTGAGCCCTGCTCTTAGCTTTCTTACTTAAACCAGATGCGACGGCAATGTCTTGCTGGCAGATGGTTGCCAGATTTGTGCACTTTTTAGCTACATGTATGTGTTCAACTGTTGCTTGGCTGTGTGTGCCTCTGATATGAGATAGCTCAGACAGACTTTTGAAGGACCAGGCCAACGGCTAGTGGCAATAACGCAAAGAATCTTAAAACAGCGCTGCGTAAACACTTAAAACATTATCTTCACTATTACCGGTACCTTGAATTTCCTGCCTTTGAACCAAGCAGTCGACTTGACATCAAGTCGATGATAGATTTCCAACAACCGCTGCTCCTTCTCGTATCGGCCGACTTGTAAATCAATATCAATGAGAACGCTTTTGGCAAGTTCTAGAGCACAATTGAGGTTCTCTTTATCAGTTTTGTCTGCAATGTAATGGTGAAGGTCAGGGTCTAGTTTTGCTTATCAGCTTTTCTTCTATCTCCTTCAGTTTAGTCTGAAGGCACTATATCAAGATAGCAGCCAGTTTACTACAAACAACCCAGCCTGAGTATCTATTATCTGGAACCAATTGTACTGTTACCCATTTGACATTTAGGTTCCATACATTTTGATAAGCAAGCATAGGAGAAACTTCTGATTTCATCTTTGGCAGGAAGACACCTAGACCTACCTTTCGTGGTCTTGATGATAGGATCAAGGAGCAATGGATACTTGGTCATCCTCTGCGTCACCCACAGTATACACTCGGGAATACCAAGCTTTTTACATAGCCGATTGTAGCTACATTTCTGAAAGGAGACATTTAATCAAAGCATGAAAGAGGCACAATGAAACTACACAGCAGGTCTGTTCCAATGAATTTGGATTAATATTTGAAGCAACTTTATCATGGTAACTTCTGAGCTTGTCAGATTGACCTACACGTACCTTGATGAATCCCTGAAATTTCCTGTCAGTTTTGAGTACATCTTTATAATAGGCCACAGCCTCCTTGTGTCGACTACAGAACTCTCCATACACTTCCTTCAATCTCTCACCATTCTCACCGTCAAACTGTAAAATGGACAAGACGTTGTAACACACAATCTCATTGGTTGCATCTGATCAGCGTTTTGGAACCAACCAATCATGACCTTCCTGACAACTGTTCAGTGTTTGCTCAGCCTGGGACACACTGATCCTAAACTGGGAATTGCAGGAATCAGTCCTTGGAATGAACTGGCCGATGGCCAAGTGTGCTAGCATGCCTTAAGGTTTTAATTCATGGTTATTTGTGATGGCAGGACATCAACGTACCTGATCGATCAACAGATCACCAATTGTATCAAAGCTCATGTCCTTCTTCTGGTCTTGTCTTGTCTGTAAGACTTGGAGAAAGCTCAGATGGATGTCCAACAGGTCATCCAGCTTTGGGAAGATCTTGTCAATCAGGTCGGGACTCAGCTGGCACTCTCGTAACATACCTCCACAGAAGATCTATTATGACAGAGAAAAGAAGGCAAACGGTAATGCATTGTCAACATCAGTTTTTCAAAATTTTCGTGAGTTCATGATGGACAAATGCCACAAAATCAAACTGATTAAATCAACTTACCGTTTTCATGATTTTCAGAGTTCTACAATGGTGTTTTTCTGTCAGTATCAACTCTGAAAAAGAGTATATGGTACTTAAATAGTTTGATGATATATCATCTACCCTGAATGGTTTCTGAACGAAGGTGGCAGTACTGGACAGTTGTTGCCATGTTGTGCTTGGACCCATCTCCTCTACTCACCCCATATATGATCCTGCCGCTTGATATCTTTTGGGGCCATCTTTTTGAGGGTCTTTTTATCGACAGTAATGCTCCAGGCTTCATGGTCTGGCTCCTGTAACATCATCAGTTCAGTATCATCCTCGAAATCAAACTCCTCTTCCCCAACATCTTCCAGGGACTCTATGGAGGCAGACATTGTGGTGATGATACTGAAAACAAGTCAATTATTTAGACATCATGGGAGATTTCTCTTCTACACAGATAACAAACAAACTTGGATCCACATCAGCAAAGAATGTCATCCAATTTGGTAATGTCATCATTTACATAATGTGAGGGAGTCTCATTAACATAATGTGAGGGAATCTCATTAACATATTCTGAGGTAATATCGATATCTCTGCGGACCGAAGTTACTCACTTGGTCCCAATGCCATCCAAATCCTTCTGGTTGTCTTCATTCTCTTCATTGATGACTTTACTGTAGAAACAAACAAGAAAAAGAACTTTAGAATTTGATCTAGGAAGTTTCATGTTTGGCAGGCAAGCCAAATGTGGTACTACCAATGTTCTTTACAGGCTGCTATTGGTGGGCTGTGAGTCCAAGCAAAAACGTTTTCCCCATCCATCATTCCCCAAGCACCGCAGATCTATGAGGGATCTATGCAGATCTATAAATATCAAGGACAGACAGAAATGTTCATTTCAGTTTCTCATCATTGATGTACAGGGACACAAGTCACAATGAGTTCTCACATATGGGTTCTTTGTTTCACAAGAAATCAGCACTTCTTCATGTAAGTGCAAGTGCATTGAGCTATCACACCTACCAGAAACAACTAGCCGTGCAAGCTATTAATCCAACTATGAAATCATATACATTTCTACTTCATATCAGTTGCCCAACAAGGCATCTAATAAAGCCCACCTATGATGCATAATTTAGGGTGAACAACATTAGCAGATTCTGTGGACAAAATATGGCTGTCAAACGTGATGTGAAAAAACAAGAATCGTGAACAAAAACAAAATTGCTACAAAATCAAGTGACACCTAGGAATGAAATGATGCAATGAGTCTAAGTGGATGTTGTGGTTCCAGCAAATATAATGCAGTCGTCAAAGGAACTGGCTGTATTAAATCAGTGGATGTCCTTCTCCTTTGAATAGTGTAGGTGCACCATGCAGGAACTACCCCATCACCCAACCAACATGACATGATGCAAGGCTTAAAATGTTCTTTAAGGTGGATAATTGTGACTAATTAACTTTAAGTTAAAGAATGAGATTCGACCGCCAAAAAACCCATTCCCAAGAGAGAAACCATGACCAGGCCCCAAGTACTGGAAGCTATTTAGCCCATTAAAAAAAATTGTGGAATGATCGTGAAAACTGAAATAAATACAACTGAAATGGCAAGAAATGGTGTCAGAAAATGTCTGATTATCACACATAGCACAAAAATCGAGTTTCGTTGTGTTTGGAAGAGTTGAATTTTCAACTTCACTAACTGCGAACGATGAATTTTCTCTCCATATTCCCTTCACATCAGAACACCATATCTTGCCATGTGTAGAAAACAAAGAACACGCCAGAAAGTACAGAACTCCATGGGGCACTACTAGTTGCTTACAAAGGCCATCTGTCATATGTGGTGTACGATTCACTAAAGAAAGAAACAACACAGCACAGTCAGACACTGACAAGCGAATATGTGGAAAATTGATAATCAATGATAGAAGTGTGATATTGAGAAAGTACTAATGCTGTGAAGAATACGCTTCTGTAACAATTTTCATGTTAATTCCTGAGGTATGGCAACACGTCCCTTGGTTATAAGGCCAGTTAGATATCAAGATTGGATATACAAATTCATCGCTTCTACTGGTTTGATGTTGCTTTTGTACTTCAGAGGTTGATGTAACAGTTACCGCATAAAGTTAAAAAAGAGTAACACAATCCATCAACACATCTTCAAAATGGACATATGATTACAAGCAATCCATTTCAAAAAGCTACAGTGCACCTACGACATCTAATAGTGACAAAATCAATAAGTAATGATAAAGAGTGGCTGAAATGAAGTTAAAGTCTACCAAACAATCAGTTGAAACCTCACAAAGGCTAGATGTGGTGGACAAGGGCCACACTGTCAACACACAAGGGCAGGGTACCACTCGGCAATGCTCAGACTATGACAGAAAATACATGTGGGAGAATGACAGCAGACCTCATAAAAGTGAGTTCGGAGTACCATACATTAGTAAATGCTACAGTCACTTCAATCCAGCCTGACGGTAGAATCAAAACAGGTTCGCAAATAATACTGAGAAATGAAACTTCTCAAGTCACTGTGAAAAATTACTTTATCTGGAAATGTTGTCTCTTCTGAACTTATCAGGCCGTATTCAAAAAGGGTGTTTAAGACTTAGACGCGTGTAACTTCGTCAAATACATGGTGGAAGTGTGTACATTTAGTGAAGTTACACGCGTCTAAGTCTTAATCGCGCGATGATCACCCTTTTTGAATACGGCCCATCATTTTTTGTTCAAGAAATAATTTTCAGGTGGGAATTGTAATACATACATGTAATAATTCCTGTTTACAATTCCTGTTTACAGATTCACCGTCAAGCAAAAGTGAGCTTATCCAAACAAAAATTACCATCAAGGCAACAAGCACAACACACAAAGCCCTGCTGCCGACACAAGAAAAACAGTATCTACAGTACAGGTATGAAGAAGCACTTACTCTATGCCTAACTTTGTGGCAACTCTCCGCCACTGGAAGTGGCCGTAACTCGTGTTTGATACTGAGATGCTGTTATTGTTAATAAAGAAACCAATGTGGAAAGTTAGGCAAGGAACTGGACAACCATCACCATTTTTAGTTGAAGAAAGATTCAGGTTGATTTGTTTCCTCTCAAAAGGCAACAGTGGAAGTCAACTTCTTAATGTTGTTTGCTACTAATCTTTTCATAAGAAAATAAATTTGACCTTGTATGCCCATCTTTCACCAAGGGCAAACCAAGGTCCTGATTGTAATTTTTCACCAAGCGCAAGCCTAGGCCCTGATAACCTGATCTTTCACCTGGGGTAAACCTAGACCCTGATAACCGAACAAAACAGAAGGCCTTAACCAAGTCCTCACTACTTGTGAGGATTAATAAGAATGGTATAACTTCCCAACTGCTGAATAAGATGAGTATTGTCTACCCTGGAAGAAACGGTCTCACGAGGCTACAAAGCTGAACTCGTCGTGTTGAAACAAAAGAGGAAGAACTGAATGGGAGTCTTGCTTATGAAGCAGCTGCTCATAACGAGGCACATCTTCTGTTATGGTTTGACTCACCTTGGAGGGGATGTCGTTTTCTGATTGCCTGATGAAGTCGACACCTGGAAAAGGTTTGGAGTAAACATGAGGAACGACAGTCCATTGCGCGATCGGTGTGGCGTGTTATCTGATTTATTCATGTCATCTCAATTACCAAAACAGAACCAGACAAGGAGAACTGTTCAGTCAGAGGAAACTGGTGCTGCATTGAGTTTTTTCAGCCCATTCTAAAAGAATTCATGCCGGAAACTTACATTTGCTTTAATCTGTATTGGTGCTACTCTCTTTTCCTTGAAAGACTGGGATGATTTGAGGCCAGTGCCAGCTGAAATCAGATAAGAAATTGTTCTAATGTGAAAAACGTGGCTTGAACATTGGTCAAGTTTATTGATTAAGACTACAAAATGACACAAAAATATTTGTGTACTGTATGAGTTGTTGAACATATGGGATTGAACTTCTAATGGATAGATCAGAATGTGAAATAACTTCACTCTTACCTGGTAAACTGGCTGTTGAATGCCTAGTGCGAGTTGAACCATGTCCCGCTTTGAACTGTTTGAACTTTGTACAGGCTGCAATTTGATCCTTACACGTATTCTCATGGACATTCACTAAACAATCTGCAAAAGAAACAGCATCCTTGTTACAGTTTTTTACCCTGGCGACCAAACCCAGAATTATTGAACCGTTGGGGCTTTCAGGGTATGCTGCAGCCTTCTGCTCTGGCGATGTTGTTAATAAAGTATGCTTTCGCTGCTTTTAAGAGAGAAACGCAACGTTATCTCTTAAAAGCAGCGAAAGCATGAACTGTCTATGATATTATGCATTTAAGAATTCAACAAAAGACCGCGCCAAAATGACATAAGGCCGAGCAGNCTGAAGTCATTCATCCACATGGCCACACTTCACGTGTATCTCAGTAAACCTACAACAGCACCTTCTCAAATCTGTACCAACAGGGCCATATTTCTCACTGTGCCTATTGCCAGGATTAGGACTTACTTTCACACTGAAGTGCCGCCTTATTTGCCATGGACTTCCCACAAACATCACAAGATGTTGAATTACTGAACGAAACAGATACGTATTGATGGGTACTTCGTTTTTGTTCCTTTTCACGACTCTGAAACGAGGGGAAAATTAATTATGTGTAACTGACGAAACACTTTTGATCCAATTCGTGCAACAGATTCAAGTGATCTCAACCTCAACATCTTGAAATTTCTATCATCCATTCTAAACCTTTCTGATAATTGTTAGCATCACACTACAGATGCATGAGAAACTATTTACGCGGAAATATAATACTACTTATTATTCCAGGAACTGACAAGACAGGACAGGAAATTTAATGAGGACAGTTACCAACCAGTGCACCACCCACCCACATGACCAGATGGTGGTTATTTTTACCATATCGGGCAATGACCTACAAATCAGCAGACATGCAACTGGCAAAATTTCTCCTTCTTCAGTACGGGTACAGACCCCATCAAAATACCAACTTTCATCCTTCTCAATCTGTGTCTATACACCCTCCCTGTATTTGTAGGCCAGTGTCAATATCTTTGAACTTCAGAGAAAATACATGCCAGTGTTTTCTATTGCAATCAAAAAGTATCAAAAATTGAAAGGCCTTTACCTTATCTTTTCTATCCTTCCGATAGCTACCAAGTTTTGAGAAAACACTTGACTTGCGTTTCTTTTCTCCCTTGCCCTCTTTCTGACTATCCTCGTCCTCGAAATGACCAGAGCTGCAAGAACAAACCTTCCCCATATGAAGTCTCATTATTATTTGACTTAGGACCGTTCTAGGCCCATGTGATGGAACTAGAAATAGACCCAGGAAATTTTGAATTGTGTCACATATAAGTGAGGCAGATGAGAATTTCTATTTATATGGATATTATAATTGTCATTAGTCCTTATTTAGATTAGGAAATTGAATTCATCTTCTATCACGAGTGGTACATGTAACTCTCTGATTTGCAGGGGATGGAGACAAGGCACTGGGAGCTTCAGGAACAGCAACAGGTTACAGTTGTGGAACCTCTCTATTAAGGACACCTTTGGTACTGCAGATGCTGTCCTTAATTTAGAGGTGTTCCAAAACAGAGCTGAATGAACAGAAATGACCAATTTGGGACTAAACTGGTGTCCTTAATAGAGTGGTAACCCTTCTGGCACAGGTGGCCACTATGAAAGGTTCAGTTAGATCTTCAATCAGACAAATCTCTTTTTGTTACATCAGGGCATATTGTCATAATGAAACAAGAGAGAGTGATGAACTTGCGAGGTTCTGAAACCTGGGATTCCACTACGTGTCATCGGGTTTTGCCAGCCAGAGGTAGAACATCAAATACCAGAAGCATTTTACAGTCCAAAATAATGTTGGGTTTTACAGATATTTTGATCATCCCTACCACCAACGCTTGCAAGGCCAAGTCAAGACACTTATAAAACCTACTTGACCAGAGGCACATGCAGCCACTGCCTATGACACATACAAACATGACAGACATGCTCCTATGCTGTCATCACTAAACCGACACACTGGCCTGGTTCCCAGAGCTACTCCTGGGAATCAGGCCCAGACTCATAGGAGAAGGCAAAATGCTGGTCTTAAAGTCCTCTACAGGATGTCACGAAGTACAAGTAAAAGGTTCATGAAACAACAATCTCCAAATTTTTCCAAGTTTTCTGAAACCTCTGTGAGATGGGTTTTCAGGAGGCAAAGAGTTTCTCATGACAGAAGTTTCGTAAAGAGTACACCACTAAAAGGTAATCTACTGACAAAAGAGGTCAGTTTCTAGGAGCAGCACCAAACTAGGATTCCTAGTAAAAAATCTACCAGCTAGAGTAAAATTAAATAAGCTACAAAAAAAGCTTTAAACACAGCAACTAAACAATAGGTGAGGGGTGATTCCAAATTAAACAGGATGGCTCTGACTGAAAAAACATAAGATGTGACAACAGTGCTCCATCTAACTTTCGTTGGGAAAATTCCTGATGTTGCCGATGATCCATCTTTTTCTAAGATGGCAAGTGGGCCTTGCACAATGAGGAAATGGATGTTGTGTGTAATTGTATTGAGACAATTCTTTGAGACCACCGACCTCAGGTTGGATCCCCATGTGAGACATCGGATTCACCAAGATCTGTACACACATGGTTGGTTTTGAATTCCCAGTCAGCAACAAGTGAGTGGAACTTATGTCACACCTTCTTTTGGGAAAAACTGGTTTCTGTGTTGCTGATGCTGTCAATTTTATTTGAGACAAGGGAACAAAGCAGGTATTGCAAGCAATAATGTCTCTTAAGACTCAAATCCATAACAGGAAATTTCCCAACTTTCAAACAAAACACCTGACTTACTCATGTTGGGGTGGTAGGTGGAATTCTACCATAGACATGTGACGCCCCCGCCTCCGACGATTAGTTCGCAACAGACCATTGAGGATGTCATCCTCAGTTCGATCTAATCGCTCGGATTGGCGACGCTTAATACTGCAAGGAAATCAGGAACCAATGAAGGGTTGAGAGTAAAACACCCAGGATGAAATGTACATTCAAAGCTGCTGGCACCAAAGTCTCATACCCACCTACCACATTAAACAAATTTACGAGACTCTTTCTTTCTTAGCTCGGTATGTCTACAAGATTATCATTCTGCAGTACTGATTTGAAATCAGCCAACAAGTTTTATCATCTAATGGATGCGTCAAAAAAGAGGTGCCTGGTGATTGTGTAAATGATCGTCTCAAACTATATTGTTGAATATCTTTAGGTCATAATTATCTTCATCAAGGCTCAAAATGAGTTGTGAAAGCATTCACATCATCACTCTCTTTACCTAAGAGTGGGAGACAATCTGCGCTAAATGCCAATAGGACTAACCTATGAAATAATTGGTCTCTATCGGTCTCTTCAAGAAAGACTAACAGGTGATAGAATGATAAAGTCGCCAGGTTCTACACATGGAAGATTCTGCCTGGATACCACTAGCACAAGCTGAACAAAGTCGACTTTCTCCCTGTCCCCTTACAGCCAATGGTCACAAACTACGTTCACAAGCAAAATTTGCCTGCCCTGAAACCACACTGTTACACACATTAGTTCATGATCTAGCAAAGATTTTCCAAAACTTGCGGCGCCCAACCCCATGACATCCAGGTCCCCAAGACCATGGCTAGAACAAGACAATATGTGTCACTTACTCATGTTCTTCAACCAGCTTTTGTATAGGTTGTTGAAGAGGTCTGAAAGAGAAAAGATAATAATTTTATATTCTGTTTTCTGATAAAACTGATAGCTGATGCATCAGAGAGGCAGCTGCAGACACAAGGTAAGTTAAAGCCAGATAACGAAGTGGAAATCGATCCACCTATTGAGCACTCAACTCCACTAGTAAACATTATCACCAACCAGATACCAATCTAGGTGAATGGACCGCCTTCCTAGTCCATAAATAACTTTCATGGACCCAAAGGTGCATCTGAACTAGTCTAGACAGCGTAGACCAAAATCAGATGAAAAACCACTTGTTATTTCCTTGAAATACTTACGTTTTCCCCTGGGGCAAACCCTCTGTAACATTCGCCACTCTTCTCTCATCGGCTGAAAATAAGCAGAAGCATAAGAATGATAACTCTGATGATACTGGGATCTTCACTGGCACAGAAGAGCCTCTGATTGTATGCTGTTCTTGATTATAAGATGTCCTGTTTTAAAAAGGTCAAATTAAGAGATTCCATCAATTACGGTGTCCTCCTGGCAGAGGTGTATTATGAACTCTTTGGATTGTCCCCAGACATTAAGAAATGTCTCTCCTTCGATTGTGAAACCTTCGTCCCCTGTGACTCAACAAAATTCAATTGCAGCATCTACAATTTTTGCAAATCTCCACTCTCAACACCACCAGAAATGCTCAACGTCAGACAAAACAAAACGAAATTGCACTGAACTTTGAAAACATATTTTGTAAGTATGTCCTTCATTGAAAGGAACCCCAATGCATAAAGCACTAAAAATCCAAACAACTAAATTCAGAATAAAGTGTAACAGTTCAAGCCATGAATATTCTTAAAGTGAACAGAATAACACAACAAATCATCAACCAAGTCACCTACTTGACGAATAAAGTAATTATTTCTCAATCTCAGCTGTGGATAAATGTCACTGAAACGGCAACACACAATGTGTGGAAGTTAAATCGCCCTCGAGTCAGCATTAGGGGAAATATATTGCAAGAAATTACTATTTGATCGGGAGATATTGTTGCCAAATTCACAAAATAGCAACACACCCTACCTAGACACATTCCTACTGGATGAACGTGATCCAAAATGAGGATTAAGTGACAAATCTTGAATTAATCCATGAAAATTGCACGAAAGGTACCACAGCCTCGAATGAACAAGCGAAAATGATCTCAAAGAAACCAACCGACACTCGACCAACTTTTGCCAAACCAATCGAAAACCCGGCCATAATCATGTCGATCACGGATAGGATATCAGAACAAGTGAAACAGGTAGTTATTTCACCTTAAGCTTCACCGGAGATTACAATCGTTCCCTATAGCGAGGGCAGAAGAAATTTCGGCAAACTTGTAACATATTAAGTAGAAGATTCCTGCCCTATCTTGTCATGTTGTAAATGAAACATTCCAAAGATAGCGTCAAATCCAGGTGGATGACTTTTAAACATCACCTAATAAAAACCATTTGGCGGTCAGAGTACATCACGTATGTGAACAATGTGATGAAACAATCTTATGGCTTCCGCAGTTTCACACCTTACACAAATTACCAAGGACGTGAAATATCATTATACATTACAAAGATTTCACAATACCATGACAAAATGTCAGGTAAAAAGCGAGGTGCCGAGTCCATTTAGCACTGATGCTATTATCATTAAAGTTTGTACCTGATTCAATCTCTAGTTACCATGGAAACCACCACTGTTTAAAATTGGCAAATTTCAACGACTCTAATAGGAGCATTCTTAGTTGCTTTTAGGAAGTGGCATAACTCAACATCAGATTTAAAGGGATTCAATTTGAGTTATTATGGAGATTTTGAAAAATTTCCAATTTAAGCCGAGATAAAATCGGAAATAAAGTGATGAATGACTTAAACTAACAAAGAAAGAAGAACATGCATCAACATGTATAATAAAGAATGTAGATAGATTTTACATTGCTCCACAAATTAAAAGTACTGTGTAAGTTAGACGATGCTCCCTGAGAGCTTTCCAATGATCTTTATGTCAGTACCAGTCGTTTTGAAGAGGCATATCTTGCAAACTTTGCACTTCAAAGTTTCCAAGTATCCTGTCATGGCATAAAAGTTGATATCAACTAAACTAAATTTTTTTTAAAAGGTTCAACTTTGCACTTTTCTAAATCTGGTCGTTTCTTGAAGATTACATGATGTTAGTCAGCCGCGTTCGAAACCAAGGTAATGTAAGTTGCTGAGAATGAGGTTATCAAATTTTGAGAGAAGGTAAAGGCTACGTCATAGACCCTCGATGACATACCTGGAGCAAATTCAAAAGCTGAATGCTACGATGTGATACACACAAAGCATCAGGTCCCACAGTCAAAAGTCATGGCAACTGGAAGGTTACCAATGAATAATCTTTTGCACTTCTTCGCAACAAATGATAGTGTGAACTGCAACCTTTCCACATTGATCCTAGGTTACTGACCTGAATGCATGATCGATGATGTTCTGTTGGGAAATAACTTCTCCCGATAACTGGGGTTTTAAATTATGTTTTGTATGAAGTTGGACCAAAAAAATGTTGAGATCTTGACTGAACCAGATTTTGACTAAACCAAACTGTACAAGAATGAGCCATATGATTGAAAAAACACACCTCAATATATTCAGGAAAAGGCCTAGCGGATAACAACACCAAACTCTTACTTCAAAGACTATGGCAACAATTAAGAACCTTCAGGAATCCAAACACGACAAACTAGCCAGCACTGATGTCACTCTGGCAACCACAAGATGACAATTCCAGTGGTGTGTCTTTCCGATATTGAAACTGCTCCTGGCAGCATCTTGTTTTCACTCTACCAAAGGTCAGATGGCCATAATATTGCCTCTTGATGTGCATCCATACCACAGCTTGGAATCACACTGTTGCTTTGGCAGCAACACAGCGCCAATACAATGTTCGGGTAAATCACACTGTTTACCGGGTACAAACCACAGGCAATGTAACACTCATAGCTCAGACTTTCCCTCACCTTCCTCTTTTCCCTCCTCCTTCGCAGATGGTATGGAGGGCGTTGAAATCGACTTGGTCAAGTTGCCGGAGCCAGGAAGGACAAGATCCGTCTTTGACGATTGGCTGACATCTGGTGATAAAGACCTGTGAGTGGATGGTCGGAACTTTGGGGATGGACTACCAGTCTGAAATGTACATTCAAGTAAACTCAATTCAATAACCCTTTCAGTGCCAGTACAAAAATAAGGGTTTGTGACCTTCACTCCTGAAATAGAAAATATCTTCCACGAGGAGCTAGGGGGTAGGTACTGAAAGGTCAAGGATTAACTTTTCGACAATCAGAAACCAAATTGGTTTTTCAGATGAAATAATGGCAAAAGAATCTAATATTGATCTTATCCTTACCTCAGAATTTCCTTCTGAGTTGAGATCGAAACGTACATCAGTAAGTGATCGAACTCCGACTGAACTATTCATAGCACTGGAGGGACGAGGTACGGAGGGGTCAGTTGGCGTACTATTTGCTTTCGGAGGGCCAATACTGATCGGTGATGGTGAATCTGGTGATTGGTCCCCAGGTGATACACCCCCTGGTAGTTGCAGCTCTTGAGCATCATGGTATTGGTCCTCCTCCTCCTCCTCACTTGACGATGATGATGATTCATCATTACTATCCAGGCTGCTTAAACTCATACTGGAAGAGAGAATTCATTATGACTCATGCTGTATAGCCTGCACAAGGATGGTTTCACATGGGGGACTGCACCACACAGTACAGAACTTAGATAGCCTGATATCAGACTCGTTTTATATCCCCAAAAGAAACTATGACATGTACCTGCAAGGACAAGTGTCTTCGAGGGGAATGAAATTTCAGGAGCCAGTTCTGCAATTATCTGTCCAACTTGGCAAACGACATAACCACAAGGTATGTGACTCATTGCAGCTCACCTTCTTCCCATCACAGCCAACATGCTCGCCTTCCGATGGCCATGAGTTTCACGAGCTCCCTGAGAATGTGGGCACCAGCTACGTCTCCTCCGTGACTTTTTCACTTTGTCTAATTCATCGAATTCCGTCACACACTGCTGACCATTATACACATCCTCAGTACTGTCAAGTGTCACGTCGTTTATACATATTTTTACATTAGAAGTCAATGTATTAGATGAGTCTATATTGTAGATTCCTTGAGGACTGTAGTCGTGCATTTTAGAGTCCTTGGTCTGGTAATTTCCAGCTTGTTCTTGAGCAATGTTTAACATGGAGGAATGGTAGCCTGAAAAGACAGAAAGTTATTGTCATTAAATTATTTGGCAAGAAAAGGGAAGATTGGTTAATTACACTCCTACTTCCAAGGAGAATGGCTATCTTCACCTTAGTTTCTTTTTGAGTGTTCAAAGACTACCGGTATGTCTTGTAAGCCCATGAAGGAAGTGTCCTCAGGAAGTATTATAGAATACATGGCCTCATCCACATGAACTTCCTGGTACAAGTAGTCAGTAATACGTCAAAGCTATTTACGGGAGAGCTTAACGAGAAGAATGAATTATTCCAGCGACACCTTAAAGACCAATAAATCTCAATGATGACCTCCTCATCAGCCTAACTCAAAGGCTCGGGGTGGCATATCTAATGAAATTAGCCACGGAAATCATCCATGTCATTAGGCGCACGTGCATTTGACAACACACACCGAAGGGTACTATTTGTGACACCAAAGCCAGTGGGGTGCTTACAGGATTGATGGAAATGTTTGAACTACCATCGCAATCAGCAGGAGTGTTTGAAACTGCATCAGAATTAAACTGGGAAGTGTTAGAATTCACATTAGAATCCCAGTGTGTGCAAAACTCGTTAAATGTGAAAGTGTTGAAATGTAAATCAGAATTGAAAGAGGGACTACTGAACTGCAGCTCATTCCCCATATTGTACAGCAAGAAAAGTCAGGCCAATATCAGTTTCTAAACTGCTCATATCTCATCAGATATTCTTTCTCATGAGAGGAAGAACATAAAACGAAAAAGGTCTAATTTCACGGTGACAGCGTCTCTAAATCATCGATACAACATCTTTAGATCGGATCAGTCCTAGTCCCTTGTTAATCACTTCAGACAACTAATCTCAAGTTGTACATGGAAACGGCAAATCTTGTAGAACAAGCATTGGTCTCCAGATGAAATGGGCAGGCTAATCAATATGGGTAACTCACTTGGACATAGGTAATGGAATAATGGGCAATGTAATGCCATCACGGTGACACTTAAAGGGACCTTACAAGGTTAAAAACACGGTAAATGAGTTTGGTTCCATTAGCAGCAATCTCATTGTTGTAACTATGTATGGGTTCACACCATCAAGAGCTCGAGACACACACGTGAATTTCCCGGTGGAGAAGTAGAGTGGCTAAATTCACAGGTATATTATGCTGTTTACATGGACAGAAACTAAAGCGGGATTGTCCGATTCTGATGAAGCGTGGTTGCCAGAATATAAGGCTGTCAGAGTAGGACAGTGGAAACATCACGACTCAGGTTCCAGGTTCGATCTCCATTTTGACCAGTTCCTCGTGTGATTGATAGTGAGGGCGACTGTCTTCGACAGCACAGCTTTTCTCTGGGCTTTTCTCTGCTGTACATTTATTCCTCCAATAATGCCATTTTTGGGGCTCGGATAACAACTGCATATTTTAAATTTTTACCACAAGATATTACCGTAATTCGTCTGACAACTAGGCGGGAAAAAAACTGGTACACCCTCTACAACTCAGCAGAAATCCAATAAGACATTCCAAAGTGTCACATACCTGATTCATGTGGGCCGGCGATGAGCCCTGATGTGGTGGAAAGCTGCTGTTGTTCAGCAAGGGAGGGGCATGATGAACTAAACCGCTGCAATCGGTCCTTCCTTGCATCCTGGAATGACAAACAAGATATGTTTTGTTTGATAAAATTCACTAACAGAGCAAAAATGAGTGGAAGTCTGGAAAACAACATGATTGAAGAAATCACTCCTCCACTTGAGTTTTCTTGTGCGCTGAGTAAGCTATCTATGGGCAACTCAACCATTAGAGAACTACGGACAGTCGTTTTGTGTCAGTAGGGAAATCAACAATGGTGAATTGCCCATTGCGAACCGACTTGCATGAGGAAACATCCACAGACATAGTGCCTTTAGACTTGATGCCATCGGTTAAAATTCTTTTACATCAGTATCACGTGCGATGAAATACACTGACACAATATCATGTGCTGTTCTACATCATTCCACAAATATGCTGCGAGTCGACGTTCATCACGCAACCACGTCTCCTTTCATAGTCAACTCGATCAATCTGATCAGTGCTGTGCCGATAAACCTAACATAAACAACCGATCAATTCATACATGATGACAACAAAACGAGGCCATTCTCAACAACTCCTCATATAATGCACCAAGCGGTTGGCAATGGATGCTTATTCCAATGTTTATAACTCCCCTGTGTACTTGAAGAACAAGGCGGGGATGAAAATGGCTCAACTGATGCGTAACGAAAGTTTGACATTCTGTAACCCTCCATACTACAGAATCTGATCTGAGATCAGTCAGTTCCCACATCAGCAGATGACCAGTACTGAATAAACTCAGCAGGAGAATTAAAACTGTGGCCTGACACAAGTCTTGATCAAACTGACTCCATCAAGAGAAATGACAGAAAGTGAAATGTAATGACAAAGTCATCAAAGACATTTTTCATTGGTGGCCTCGGCCACATCAACTCTGAAGGAAAAGAAGGCACACGAACAATTGAAACCCATTTGCCTCGACTCAGCTCCATCACGCATCCATCGCCAGAGAGGCAGGTGATAACATTTTATGGACATTTTATGGGAAAGGATGTAAGACATTTTTCATTGATGGCAAGATGAATGCATTCGTGCTCATTATGACCAGAGAATATGGCCAAATGTGTCTGTCGGGAGCTGTAAGTGCGATCACAGCAGTGACGTGGAACGGGTTGCAGCAAGTGTTAGTGTGGAATAGATGACCAGAGTAGTATGGGACACATGTCCTCTCCAACAGGTAATCAAGATACAGCTCTCCAATAATCAAAGGATGTCTTACAAGTTGATTACACATGAAGACTTCACGCCTTTTTTTCCCTTTAAACGACAAGGTCACTCAGATATCTATATAATGATTGACAGGGTGTGCTAAGAAATAAACATTGGCAATTTGTTCCGCCAAGTCAAGAATTGCTATTTTGACCTGCCATGGCAGTGCAACCAAATATCTCATCAGCTGCAAACTAATGATGCGTCACAACCACTCTCTGGTCGACGTGCTGGCTATGTATGGTACAAGAACACTTTCCCAAGGTATTGGATGGTGAAGCCAAAGGAACAATGGCACTAACTATGGTACAAGAGCTGTCCAAAGCCATCGGGTATAGGGAACTCAAGGAGCAATGGCACAACTTACGACAAAGATACTTTCTAAGCCATTGCATAGTGAACCCGAAGGAGCAATAGCATAACAATTTCCTGAGCCATTGAACGGAAAACCTAATGTGCAACGGCAGAACTCTCATACAACACTTTCCCCAGCAAAACACCACTTCCCAAGCCATTGCCATCCTGCAAATCCACGCTCAGGGGCGTGTGATCAGTCCATTGACCTTCTGTGGCTGACAGCTCGTCAATCTAATTACAACCCTTAGTATCACACTGTCACACAACAATAACACCGCCAAGACCTCAGGTGTGTACTGTCAGACTGGTATCCCTCCACAGAAAGCAACCAATCGGATACGAAATTGACCACAGCAAAGTCTACCTCTAGAGAATGTATCAATCTGAATCAACGAAGCCAATGTAAATCACATTAAGATTCATCTCAATTTAGCCAAGGGGATCAATACTGCCAACAGATTGAGAAAATAGCCATCATTTTTTGTAACCACTGAAACCACAGGAGGGGAAATCACCTATTTTGATAATGTCAAGGAAAGAGTGTTACTGCAGATTGGCCTAAAGCAGTGGGGATGTAATAAGAAGCCTGGAGCCAACAAGACAGCGCAACATTCCGTGTTCCATTTAGTACATGGGGAAACTCAAGAAAATTTTCTTGGGGATATCACTGTCACTTTCCACACCAACACCTTGAAAAGCAGTCAACACTTCTGTACCTAAGTTGAGCAAATGCACTCGGCAAGCAAGTTGGAGAAAGATGAGCACAGTTGCCTCCAGGCTCTAGAAGGTTAAATAATTCCCTATCTTTAACTATACAAAACGATTTCCTTCAGACCCAGAACAGCATCATGAGGATCAACGCCAACCCACACCTACCTCACAAAATGTTCGTACAGGAAGATGATGCTATTAAACCAGCTATTAAGCTCCTGTAACCACCTGCACTTACAACTGGTAGCAATTCACTTCCACTGATGGCAATGGAAACGCCAGGCGACTGTTGAGCAATCTGACTTGAAATTGAAAATGTACTGATGGAATTTTCAACCAAATGGAAGAGCGATATTTATATTATAGGGGACTATACTGACAGAATGACAGAAATGCAGCTTTTAACAGGAGGGGTAACCGACATTCCCAGTAACTATTTGAAATTTGCCTAAAAAGACAATTTTTCACAGTGCGAGACTGGAGTACCATCAATTCCAAGACTACTCTAATCTATGGACAAGCACTCTGTTTGGCTATAGAAAGTGGCTATTTCTTTACCACAGTGTTTTCTTCAACCATAGCTTCCACCAGTTTAAAATCCCATGTCGAATGCATCTGAGCTCTGGCTTATGTCAGATTCAAGGACAGAAGCACCAGTGGAGAAAAATTGTTCTACAATAAGTTAAACTGTTTCTATTTCAGATGCAGTGCATATTAAAGATAAATGGAAATATAATGTGTTTTGGATCGGAATGGAACCAATAAATGTTATTTTATTCGCGTAACGCTAATAGCATTCCCATTCTAAACTGATTGATGCAGAAATGTATCTCTTCGAACACGATATGCCATCACCAGCAAGATGAGGGGATATGCATGGTACAATAAAGAAACACTGATTTGAGTCAACGGCCCAGCACTAAAATGCAGCATTACAAATGAAATCTAATCCAACCTTTTACAGCACCTAATAGNACACCTTGAAAAGCAGTCAACACTTCTGTACCTAAGTTGAGCAAATGCACTCGGCAAGCAAGTTGGAGAAAGATGAGCACAGTTGCCTCCAGGCTCTAGAAGGTTAAATAATTCCCTATCTTTAACTATACAAAACGATTTCCTTCAGACCCAGAACAGCATCATGAGGATCAACGCCAACCCACACCTACCTCACAAAATGTTCGTACAGGAAGATGATGCTATTAAACCAGCTATTAAGCTCCTGTAACCACCTGCACTTACAACTGGTAGCAATTCACTTCCACTGATGGCAATGGAAACGCCAGGCGACTGTTGAGCAATCTGACTTGAAATTGAAAATGTACTGATGGAATTTTCAACCAAATGGAAGGGCGATATTTATATTATAGGAGACTGTACCGACAGAATGACAGAAATGCAGCTTTTAACAGGCGGGGTAAACGACATTCCTGGTAACTATATACAGTGCAACCTCGCTATTACAAACTGCTTGGGATCCAAGGGTAAAGTTCGTTATAGCGAGGAATCCGACAAAGGCGAGTCTGTATGGTCAATGGCAATGATCCGAGGATGTACATTGACATGTGTGCACTGAAAACGCTGTCACTGCTATTTACGAAAGTTCCGATGTCTCAATTTGTTATTAAATTCCAAATAAACAAACAGGTAATTAAACACATTAAGTTCATGTAATTTGTAATACATGTATGTATTCATTGACTGTGATTAGTTTCACGGCAAATTGCACACGCCCGACAGAGTTGGATCAACCAGCTGACATGGGCTACAGGGTGAACCTGAAAAACAGCCCTTCAGTGAAAATTTTGGGGTCCATTGGGTAGGGTTCGTTATATCTGGGAGTTCGCTATATTGAGGTTCGTTATAGCGAGGTTGCACTGTACATGTATTTGAAATTTCCCTAAAATATTGACTCGAGAAAAGACAATTTTTCACAGTGCGAGACTGGAGTACCATCAATTCCAAGACTACTCTAATCTATGGACAAGCATTCTGTTTGGCTATATTTCTTTACCACAGTGTTTTCTTCAACCATAGCTTCCACCATTTTAAAATCCCATGTCGAATGCATCTGAGCTCTGGCTTATGTCAGATTCAAGGACAGAAGCACCAGTGGAGAAAAATTGTTCTAAAATAAGTTAAACTGTTTCTATTTCAGATGCGATGCGTATTAAAGATAAATGGAAATATAATGTGTTTTGGCTCGGAATGGAACCAATAAATGTTATTTTATTCACGTAACGCTAATAGCATTCCCATTCTAAACTGATTGATGCAGAAATGTATCTCTTCGAACACGATATGCCATCACCAGCAAGATGAGGGGATATACATGGTACAATAAAGAAACACTGATTTGAGTCAACGGCCCAGCACTAAAATGCAGCATTACAAATGAAATCTAACCCAACCTTTTACAGCACCTAATAGAAAACCTGCTTCTATTTCATGTTCTTTTACAGCAATGCAGGAGGAATTTGGAGACCTAGGCAAATCTGTAGACAGTCACAATCACATGACAAATGGACAAGACTGAGAAACCTTGGCTGATGCCCTGGGACCAGTGCAAATAGGTAGAAAGATTTCCAAACACAAGGAGTTAATATTACCACAACAATGGTGCTCATGAAATCAACGGAAGCAGGGAAAAAGTATGTAATTCGACTTCAAAGGTGTGTTCTGATGAATAGAGTCACCATGGTGACAACACAAGTAGAGATTTGCGCAATCTTGCATAAAGGTTTGTCAAGAGCAAAGGAATCTTTACAGCTTACTTCATCAACTACTCGTCGTCTTACCGAACCTCATCTGACAGCATGGGCCACATTTTAGAAGCTTCCTTAACTCTAAAGGCCCGTTTCCACATGAGCGTTTTTCGCCGCGTTTTGACGCTTCGCCCATTGTTTGGAAGCAGAGCGGCAGAAAATAACAAAAGATTTGACGCATCACGCAACGTGAAACGCTCATGTGGAAACGGGCCTTAAGGTTTACCTTTAGCTATTGTTTGCAGGGCAGAATACAAAAGCTTAAAGTGGACCTTAAGATTAAGGAGGCTTCTAGAATACGGGCCCATGAGTTGGAAAACTGCTGCATGACATGCTGTCAGAGAACCCACATGAAGGAAAGACTATGTTCTGCACCTTCAAAGAGGTGGCAACCTGCACCAGGTCAGCGCAACACACTCAAACACCAAACACCTGTAGAGAATCAGCGATATGATGAATATCATGGCAAAACTCTTCTATTTTAACCAATCAGTGGCAACAAACTCTCCCTCCCTCCAGGGACAAGCTTCCACGCTGACATTTCCTTTGACTCCTGTTTTCCCCTTGCCTCAATTTCACGTCTCGTTCCTCCCAGTCGTGAGTATAGGTCCATTAACAGGTAATCAACACTCCATGGTATACTCAGGTGATGCTGGCCACTTAAGTGCCCATTTGGTGATAGAGCTTAGACATGAGGGAAATGACAGTCAGAGAGGAAGAATAAGCTGGGCGGGTGCAAGGAGATTATCTCATCCATCTAAAGACTCGCAAAGTTGTCAGTTGTTGTCAGGTCCGGTGTAATGTTTTTCAGTGTGACCTGGGTGCCAGTGTGACATTACAATAGACTGACGGAATAAGGCACTACAATAGACTGACGGAATAAGGCACGACCTGACAATGAGCAACACACAGAGAAACAGTGAGTCTGTTTCCCAGTGTCGTGTTCCAAAATGGGAGTCACACAGAAAAATGGTCACACTGAAAAACATTACACCGGTTTGCTCAGTCAGCGATAATGTCGGGTTAACACCAAGAGAGCACTTGGAACACTTTTCCGCCAAGTCAAGAGATCCCTCACCAATAACAAACATACCCTGCATGCCTCTCTGAAGATGACATTATTGACTGAATAGCCTTATCTCAGAGCCAGCTTAAAGCTACGAACATGATAGAAACATCGCATCCTAGTAATTATCATCTCGCCGAGGGATACCCAGCATGATTTTCTAGCTGATTAAACAATCTACCAATATTCAACCATAAATTTTCTCCTCAAAAGAATGTCAACACAACCTCCGGGCTTCAGCGCGTCATTAGACAAAATTGTTTCTAAATTCAATTTTTGGACGTTGTGATCGTACTCCAAACTTTCTGTCAATAATTACGGATTTCCTTTAAAAAAAGCACAAGGATTTTTTCACCCAACGGCTTGCTGAGTGCAGCACATCTTTTTTGTTCATGAAATGGAAGACTGGTCTGTACCTTCACACTCTCAAAGCATGGTCAAGGCCACATCAGGAAAACAGTCCGAGAAGAAAAATCCCTTCAACAATCTCCTCTACAACCCATATTCATTTCTTCTACACCTCTTTTTCTTGTTATTTTCTGCACTCATATCCATTTCCTATGATATCGTAGGTAATCAGTTTCTTATATGGTCTTACACGAACACCAAAAAACATTCTCCTGAGCCTCATATACAAGATCTGTCCAATTTTTCTGAATGTCATCTTCAGTGAATGGAAGTACCAACGGAAACGAGGTGCAAGATCACAGGGGAGGAAATAACACAGCAAGAAGCTGAGACTATGATGAAAATATCATGATTCCATCATGCCAGGATTCAATATCAACGCAACAAGGCATCACATTCATTGTGTCCAACTTGATTTCATCAGCAGCCGCAAAGAAATATTTACACTGTATGTTTGTCATACGGCACTTCCAATATTCATGTCCAAATATTGGGGTTCCCAATGCAGCAGATCACTGATGAATACAACGAAGCTTCTGATTGGTTGATAAGTTATGTGGTGTAGTGATTTGTACTGTATCACTGTGGCTGCAGAATGATACTTCAAATACAGCATTTTGAATGCTTCCCAACCAAGCCAAAACACCACAAACAACAATTTTTCAACATTTTCTTGAATCGTTACTTATTCATTTGGCAGAAATGATTTGACCAAGGTTAAAGCAAACACACCACCCACGATAAGGAAGAGGCTGACAGAAGAGAAATGATACTTCATCATGGTTTGTTGTACACAGGAAATCACCTAATCAGTTAGTTGACAGCATTGTCAGACCAAGCTTAATGAATGAATATCTGCATGGCAGTTAGGACAATGGCTTGGCTTGTTTATTCACCATTTTGGATATCACAGCGTTTGTGAACAGATAATAATCAGAGGAATGCAAAGTATTAGCATTGAATTGAAATATACTTTGTCTTCTGTGTGAAGAGTACATGAACTTGTTAATTGAACCTACAATGTTAGGGAGCAACTTTTTCACACCTTCCAGAAAACACAACTCAACACTTCATACCTACCATGTCACTATGAAGATCCATGGTACAGTGAAGAATGTACAATCCACAAGAAAATATGATATCAACCACAGCTTAGTTCAAATTTATCCATGATTAACTAATTAATCGATAGGAATCCTTGAAACAACCCAGAAGATCGCAATTTGTGACACAGCACCAAAATTGACAACAAATTTGTAAATTTGATGTTTAATTTACTTCTTTTTATATCACTGTCATTAGCATCTAGATTTTT
>NMRB01000523.1:222358-255890 GCA_002633025.1 Notospermus geniculatus
CTACAATGTTAGGGAGCAACTTTTTCACACCTTCCAGAAAACACAACTCAACACTTCATACCTACCATATCACTATGAAGATCCATGGTACAGTGAAGAATGTACAATCCACAAGAAAATATGATATCAACCACAGCTTAGTTCAAATTTATCCATGATTAACTAATTAATCGATAGGAATCCTTGAAATAACCCAGAAGATCGCAATTTGTGACACAGCACCAAAATTGACAACAAATTTGTAAATTTGATGTTTAATTTACTTCTTTTTATATCACTGTCATTAGCATCTAGATTTTTTTTAGCATTCAACAGCACAACATTTGATCGATTATTCCAGTTTGGAGTGGTATGCACAAACTGTTTTATAGGAAAAGAAAGACAATTGTCTGATCCAATATTTCGACGAAAATTTGTAATCAATTGTTCCTTCAAATGAAAATATCCAACTGAATGAAATATGAAACTCCCTTGTAGTAAATTAGGCAATTTCAAATAAAGTTTGTAATGAATTTTCCTTCAAAAGAAAACTCTTTAGTACGAAATGAAATACTCCCACACGAAACAATCATCAGGGTAATGAAAGCCACAGTGTATTCCTGTGCCAGCAGACAAGTATATCTTTTATCATTTATGATGTAACATCCTACGCACCAATTCCCCGATGCTACGCCGTGAACAATTTACTCCAAATGAAATGAAAGGTTTTTAATATCAAGTGAGCAACGGCTTACTCCAGCATCTCGACATGAATGATGACAAAGTTGTAACCATGGCATGTGCCACAACAGGCAAATATCCTCTCCTCAACAGAATGGACACCACCACCTAGCAGCACCAACATGCACTGCAACAAGTTACAAAATATCGACAACATTGACGAGCAGACGTGGCGTTATAGCGTAATTTATACGAATTTATTGGACCTTTTTAGCATTCAGCAGCGCAGGCTGCTAGGACTCGTGGGGGCACTGATGATGGTGAATATAACCAGGGCAAATTACTGTAACCAAGTGAAACAAGAAGTGCCCTAGGTGTTAGACATTGTGGTATAGGCAAACTACATGGTGGTACAAAAGGGATTGCCTGAATAACAAGTACCGGTAACTGTTGTGTCATTTCCCCACTGCTGACAGCAGATTTGAAATCAACCACAAGGTACGGGTACATGCCACTTTCTTCCAATGGATACATAAGTCACAAAAGCAAATTTCCCCACTTTCGAGTTTCTTGAAGTACAAGTGTCAACTTTTAAATACAGTTTGCAAAAGTTCAGAGTGTCACCCAGCAGCCCACCAACAGCAGGATTATCAGAATAAGCTGCAGTAAGGATTGCACTTCATATGACACTGCACTACACCACAGTAACATTTCTAAAGGTATTCTTAGTCAAATCCATATTCTGATCACCTGAGAACCACATTGCATGTGACAGCAACCTAATCTTATACAATTGTCCACATCAAGATTACAGTCACATCTCACATGGCGAATTCAATGTCCTCAAGGGATAATCTCCTCATTGTACTATGCATCATTAACCCTTTTAGTACACATGACTTACTTGGTAGCAAATTTTTATGGCCATACATCCAACTGCTCATTTGTTGCTTTGCCAAGCAAGATTAGAAACCTACAAAAAGTCAACAGCGGTTTACACGATGGACAAGTTTTCATCAATCAGAAGCTACATCATCAGCAGCTAATCATCGTGTCGCTTCATCAACAAGTAATCTTAACCAGGCTGATCACCAATTTCCCCACTGATAACCCAGCTCCCATTGTTGGGGAGCGGAGCAAGGATCGAATAACAAGCAGTGCGTAAGAGAGAGTTGTCAATCAAGAAATGGTATCAAAATTGCTGTTCAGGCCAGAATGGAAGATTTGTATTGAAAGCAGCAGGCCCCTACATCAACCGTGAAGGAGACTGGGCTGATGTTGTGACCATCCATTATGAATCTTCGAATGTTGCCGGTTTCTTACCAAATCAATATTCGTGACAGACAGACTGACAGACCAAACAAAATAACATTGTGAATACCCTGAATCAAGTCCGTGTCATGTCTGACAGCTTACCGAGTTCTGTTCGACACGCTGTACGGGTAACTCTGATGAATGAACGTTTGTACTGTGATGAGAATCATGACCCTAAAACATGGCAAATACCCTCATCAATGCCAAGAGGATATCGTATGATAAATCTCATCAGGTTCTGCTTTGACAGCTGAGATCCAATCGATCCCGAGCGTATATACCTTAATGTCATATTGGATATGGTGACAAGGAGAGGGAGACAGGACAATGATCTTAGCAGTACAGTCAATTACCTGGACTGTCGTGATATGATCGACAAGCCCATTGCTAGTTTTCACAATAGTCTGCATCAGAAAGTCACAAATGTTTGTTCATGATGTTTTTAGTAGGTTTTGATGAAGGCATCCATAAACTGATTGACAAAAATCGAAAAATTGGGTTTGCAGCAAGACAGCACCTGACAACATTCTACAGAGTTTAAGTTTTATGACATTTTCCATTCATTCACATAACGTGGCAAGAAAATGCCTTCTGAAACACACCCATTCTTCCACTTTTGTCAATCTATAAGGGCCTTAAAGCTGAACTGCATGAACAAAAACCGCCGCAGTATGGTGGTCTACAGAAGTGTGAACGCCCTTCGAAGTTTCTCCAGAACATGATAGACTACCGGCCTATTTGGTGGTGCCACTGTATTCAATCTCAGGCTTTCAATCGAGACACATCAAGAGATCGTGTCCAAGTGACAGAGCCTGATAGACTTAGTACGATCCATAGGAACCTGAGTATGAGGTTGGTCAGGGTTCTTTAGTGCTTGCTTCCAGTTGAAATATATGGTACAAAAACTTCGGCAACAAATAATACACCACTCGTCTGATTTTCAGAAACTCCATTTGGTATCATTGCAAACATGTTGAAATAGAAATCTTATTTGATTTCTTTTGCCATAGTTTCGTTATTATTTGAATATATTTTCACAGAAATGCGATGTACTTGATGTGAGCAATAATACATACATGACTTGCGTGATGTGTGTGTATTTGTAGAAAGAATATTTAGTCGATTACGGTAATTATGGCCAAAGGAATAAATTAAGAATTGTCCTCATCGTATATGTAATGATATCTGATGACGTTGATGTACATCAAATGAGTGTTGTACTGTTTTTTGAATGCATAAATGTCTTCAACTGGTGCATGGATAACACCATAAATGTCAACAAGAAGTGAATACTATAGAATGGTGACCAACTCTACACTCCGGTTCAGAAAGAACATAATGCCGTCGACCTGCAGATGTCCTTGGACACCATCTCTCGATGTTGCTCCATTGACAGACCCAGGGTGAATACAGTGGCGCCACCAAATAGCCTGGTAGTCTATCTTGTTCTGGAGGTGCTTTGAAAGTGCCTTATGGTCCTTTGCATTTCCCTTGACCACCACCATGGCGTGGCGATCTTTTTTCAAAGCTGGAATCACCCATTTTTGTTCATGCAGTTCAGCTTTAAGCCTCCACGTGTTGAACTTGGGAAGGAGGCGTAGTACAAGTAGACTGTCCTACATGCATAAGCAGCTTGAAAAAATCTTACCTTACCAGCAATTCGGACCTTGAGTTTCACCATTTGAATATTCTAGATGATCCCTATATTACAGCTACAAGTCCCTTCATATCCCCAAATGCTCCACTGACATAGAAACAGGAATAAACTGTGGCATACCATAACAGTAAGATACGTCATTATCACAGCTTTCATCACTTGATCAAATCTAATAGGCTCAATCAGGCTGTTCTTTAAAATAAAATCATCCCTGTGCAACTTCGTCACAAAACGAAAGAGAAACTTCATCATAAAACGAAAGAGAAACTTCATCACAAAACGTAACAGATGCATGGCTTAAAAAAAGTTATTGAACATCGGAATACAGCTATTTTGAATTCCACGTCAGCAGATTTCATAAGTGATTTATTTATTTTATAAACTTCTTACTTCTGAGAGTATTAACTTCAAGTACTGCTCAAACCCAAGTGGAGTGGGAACCAATCCTTGGAACAGCCAATTATCAACTAGGTGATCGTAGGGCATTGTGGTTTTTACGAGAGTAACAGTTGAATTGTTGACTTTTGTTTACAGTATTAACTTATCACTCTATCTTTAATGAAAAATCTGACCTATCCTGATCTGGTGATTTTAATAGACCTTCAATCAGGCCATAATGTGTTATAAGACGACATTTTATATGAGTTATTAACTCGTTGTTTCCACAATTCCTGTTTGTCTTCTTAACAATGCAAGTGCAAGTACAGAAGTGAAAGTTGCTGACTACAGTGGACACTCAGAGGGATATCCTTTGATAAAAATTCCATCATGTTTGACTTCAAGCAAGAAAATAAGTCATTCAAAGGCGCTAGGGCAGAATTTCTTCAATAACCTCCAAGGTCAAAAGCATCGGGGAAAAAATTTCCATAACCTACAGGGCAAAAAGCATGAACACCCAGTCAAATCATGAGCGCACATTACAGAATTATCTTCCAAATAAGCAAATTACAACAATTTGGGAATGAAATAGGAATCTTGGCAGATTCACCTTATGTGTTTGGCTCATGGCGAAGATTCATGTCACCACGGCAACAGTAACACAAATTGGTGTGACGAACATGGTTACTTATGAAATGTAAAGAAACAGCCTTTTCTGCTGAAAATGTATGCAGTTCTGGATGAAGCAATGAAAGCCCAGGAAGCATCTGTGGTAAGGGAAATACTAGTACTCAAACACGTGCACATCGGCTCCAATCCCTCAGTGGGAACTTAAGACACCCAGAGGCCTATACAAATTTGACAGGGCATGCATTCCGAATTTCGAACCGTTCAATGTTCGAATCAAGAAGAACATTTCAAAACAACCCAAGCAGTTTCTCGACACATTTTTCACGCATATGTATCTTCCTTTAATTGATTTCCCACCACTTTGCCCCCAACGGACAAGCAGAACACGAGCTGAATCAAATCTGAGCAATAAACAACCCATTTGGGACAGACAGTAGTCTTCAACTTCAATTGAAATATCTCTTTATCAGACAGATAGGTCAGCAAATGAATACATAAGTAACAGAGGTGACGATGGTTACCACAAGAAAAAAACCAAATGCAATTTTTATAACCGGTCGGCTCATTAGAGAATCCACAGTTGTTGGTAAGTAAATAAGAATAGGAATGAGCAAGTTGCCATTTTGGGAGAACAGAATTTGAGTTCAATTTATATGCTATTTATCACCAGGAATAGGTTAGTTCAGATATCCGAGAAGACTCGATGAAATCACAGGCAAAATCAATGTAATTTCTATAACAAACCTCCCAAATATGACAAAGGGGATCCAAGTTCTAAGAGATCAGGCAAAGAATACCAGTCAGAAATAAACTCTTACTGCCATATCACTAAGTTCAAATGCAGCTTACAATAATTTCATTGAACAGTAATGTACGATCTTAGCTAAGTGCACTAACTTGTGCCAACTTGAACCCCACAAAACAGAAAAAGTTCCAGACATCGATGCCTGTCATCATGGCAGAGCAACCAAGCTTAATGGCTTGGTGTTTCCTATCAGGGAAAAAGAGGAAATGAGGCTAAGTTTTCCATCGTCTACGGATTCAGGATCAGTGGTGAATGACAATGTACCGGGTCTGAGCCCATGATGACATGTCATCTACTTTCCTATTTTTAGGGCTACTTTTTTTAAGTTTTGATATAAAAATGCAGATAGACGCAAAAGAGTATAATCTGTCGTCCATGATAGTGCAGAAGAGTTATCATTTTGTTTCTTTCCTTCAGATGGCACCACATGGACCATTCATACATGCTCCTTTCATATTCCTTTTATGCTCCTCCATGCACACACAGATTCAATAACAAGCCAACGACATTGGAATAAGGTGTGACGGTACACGTTTCCCATGTTTCTTATTAACTTTCATTCACCTCATTTGAATGAAGGTGAAGACTGTGAAAAAGTTAGCTGGCCTACCTGCGCTGTTCCGTGGTGAAGCTTCCTGAAACGGCTGATGCCTTCGTTTATGGAATGCAATTGTCTAATACTCTCCTCTGAAAGAAATGAAACAATGTCAAGAAATAAGACAACGATTGGATGTAATCACAAACTTTGTAGGCCTACACACAATACAAAACAAGATCTCAAGGCTAGGTGAAGCTTTGCTCGCTGATGACGACAACTCTGTCAATCAGAATCTACTGAAGGTTGATAGTCTTTAATGAATTATGAGCAGGCCTCACAATCATCAAATGAGGTATTCCATCAGTCATCAGAGAGCCTGAGTTTCTGTTTGTGGCCACCCAGAAGCAAAGAAAATTTGTTGAGATAAAACTTGATACAGATTTTATAAAAAGAAGTCCCATTTATATTGCAGTAGTCAGAGCCACCATGTGGGCATAAGAGTAAGTAAAATGTGGGTAATATCAATTTGATTAAAATCTATGCCTGGTATGAGTTCCACGGGGCCCCTTGCATCCACCTGGTGGGATACTAAGAATTAAGTTGACACACTGGGGACAACACAGCTCATCAGCAATGCTACACAAATACCAATTTGGAAGGAGGCATCTACATCACGGCTACATCTATTGACTGAAAAACTCCTGATGGACAAAGCAACTGACCACAACAGCCAGGCAACAAAAGTAGCATTCTCTGGCCTGAAGTGTGTCCAATACATCTATTAGGTTCATTAGCAAATGAGCTTGCCAACACCTCTGCCAATATTTGGTTCTTCAATTCAGCATAGATTGCCTCAGAGTCACACCAAATCTTGCTTATGTTTGCCTTCACTCAGAGGCTGAAGGATGACATGTGCTGCCACATGTGAACTGATTACGACACTAAACCAGGTTCCACATGCTTACCTAGCACCACCGTGGTCCCAGACTGCGGTGATGTCAACGATATAGACGGTATACTCCTCATGTGATACTCCGGGTCTGTACACTGACGGCGAAGATGTTTAGGACGGTTGGCATAAGCAACGTGATAACTGGACCTAACTGGGTCCTTCTGGAATGTCTCATCATCCTCATCGTCAGTTTCGTCCGATATGCGCTCAGCTTCCTCGCTTTGAGACTCATCTGTAAAGAGAGATGTGAGACTTGAGGCAATTGAAGGATTTGTGTACAGTCAAATTAGTTAAGATGGCAGCAGTGTCTTCAGGGTTTTGAATTGAGAATGAGAAGAAATCACCGTGAAGAAATCAGTGTTGCCTCACAGCCAATAGTTTATTGAATTCAAGTACATTTTTCCATTTTCACTTTTTGTTGTTTTTTTCATTTGCACAAATCTGATTATCAGGAGAGGACTTTCAATTTTGTTTAATTTCTCAAACAGAAAATCGTCACAATTTGCAGATTGTGAAACAATTTCCCCAGTGAGTTTTTGAAAATTAAATATTGAATGCCAGAAATACTGTGAGTTTGGAAAAAGTGCTGAAGACAAATAACAGTACAGGAAATATAAGAAAAATGCCAAATATAAGGCGAGTAGTGGATAATGCTATTGGCATTCCTTTATCATCCCAGATTAATTTTTGTTCTTGTGCCATGAATCGTCACAGCAAACACGAGGGTTGGAAAAATCCTCTTACGTCAATCGTTGCTGGTTAAAAATGGCACTTTATCGCAATCTAGGAGACGGCATTTTAGCTGATTACTCCAATGATATTGGAGTTAAAGTTGAGCGATCACATTAATGAGATCAAGAGACAGCTTCATTAGCCTGATTGTGAACAAGACATAAAACATGGCCTTCAACGGGCAGAACAGGTGCCTCGTCTGATAGCATGCCTATGGTACAGGTTGATAAATTCCTTACATATTCTGCTTAACAGGAGAGACGGACTCGTTCAGTTTGTATCAACCTAAAGAAGACGACATTTTCTAATTCAATGTGATTTTCCCTCAAGTGAATCAATAGGAAATATTGGAAGAACCATGTTCCTGTCAGGACCTGGCCAACAAATTACTGCCGCCTTCAGAATTTGTCTTTGTCCATCTTTCACATTGGTAATGAGTATGTGTCTGACACCAGCTGAAGGATCACATTACCCAAGATGGCTGACAAGGACGATGATGGATGAGGTTAATAACTGTAATCCTCAGGTCACAAGGGTTTTTATGTTGTGGAAGTGGAGTACCAATGCTTACACTGGAGGAGACCATGGATCCTTTCTCGTGTTTTTTGCTGCCATATCTAAGCAACAGAATGACAGGATTCTGTGACCGATCAATTTCAGTGAGGCCTAATGGGGGCTAAAACATGACATTTTCGTGAAAAAAGCACAACCTGAGGCAGTTTTCATCATCTGATGCATAACAGCTCGGGAAACGTGGTGAGATTATCCCTAAATGGCAACAGGTGTACAAGGTTGATGACAGTGAGGAGAGAAGCTTCAAGTCATGAACCTTGTCCTCATGAACCAAAATCTGAAAGGAGAAAGGAATAATCTTCTGCCATTCCTTTCCTATAAAACTCACTTCTTTGTGAACTGTCTGCTTGCGCATCGAACTCAAAGACAGTTTTTGCCAGTCAATCAAAAATATGATTATCAACAGGAAATAATCACCTGAATTTTTCAAGCAAATGAAAAAACAGAGAAACTCGTTATCAGAATTAAACTTGATACAGAACATTAATTTCCATTTTCAGAAAACTTCAATCAAGATGAATATCATCCTCAATTTTGCCATCGGCAAAGAGTAAACTTTATCTGGTTACGGTATTGAGTTCAATATCTGATGAATTAATCCAATGGAATGATTGAATTCATTGACGAGGATAAACACCAGAGCGTAGCAACGCACCCCGATGAGTGATATTTGTTGAGCTAGAAATGAAGCAATGGCACCTGTGTAGGTGAGTGGCATTCAGTTCAGAGAAAGGGTGAGAGACAAAGGATATAACAAACACACCTACACAAACATTACGGGCAGAAACACAAGAGAGAGTTATCAAAATTATGAAGATCAAAACAAAATCTTAGACATTCAATTTCACTGGAATCATCATTAAATCAGCCTTTGACTTTCAAGTTCAGATGATGAAGCCTAAAAATGAAGTCGCGTCTTAGATTTCAAAAGATGGCATCCTATCGTCATGGTGATAAGCGATGCTGCTAGATCTTTTCAATGGACCCTACGTATGTAGTTACCTTCACACACGGCAATCATGCTGCCATTTAGTTTGCCACAGATACCTGTGACATCAAAGGGGAAAGTGCACACAACTATACAGCAGTTTGTGGTCAACATGACCTGGAATTGAATCCAATAATATGCTAATTCACATATTAGGAACCATTGTGTTCAGCTTACATTGTATCACCAAAATGTCATTTCATAATGGAAACACAGAACAACAGTTTTTCTGATATAGCTCATCATAGAGTAACTTTTTCAGCAGAAATTAAAAGTACTGCCAGCAAATATCACACCAATAGAAGCCTCAGGAAAGAACACAATCCGACAATGCGTGCAGCACCAACAGCTTTGGCTTCGATAACATTGATGATGGTTTCAGGTGTAATGCGAGTTGTTCGTTTTTCACATTATCTCACGTTTTTCAACAGTTGTCACTACCTTCTGCCAATCTGAAACATGGCAGAAGGAATACACTCAATCTCAGTCCATCACTATTTTGATGCAACTGCTGACTCAATTTTAAAGGAAAATCCCACAAGGTGGCAAAAGGAATGAGTTTCGAGGCATGTGAATCTGCCTCAACAGAGGTCTGTTCAATGCTCAAAATGGACTGTCAGAGAGCCAGAGCCCCAGACAGAAAACATGTATTAACCCGTTAACTGTAGGACGTCATCACAAAATCTGGGGAACCCCCGAAAACACCCGAGGATCTCAGCTTGCATAGGACGTAATAGTACGCCCTGCAAGGAAATGGCGCTTCGCATTGCGTAGGACGTTATATCACGTCCTGAACCTTATGTGGCAAATACTTTTTTTTTGACAATTTTTTTCTAAGAATTTTTTTTCTTCAAAAATTAATTACACAGTTAGCGGGTTAAGTACCGGTAGGCCCTGCCCATCATGCATGACCAGAGTTCAAAATCCAGATGCATATAAAATTTTCTCTGAGGTTCCAGTTTCCTCTACCATTACAAGTACAAAATCTCAAATATCAGAATATATGAAGGCAATTTTTGCCTAGAAGGTAAAAACACCTTATTTACAACTTGACACTTTTAACCCATTCAGCAAAGTCACTTCTAACCTTTGCGGCAACTTTTCATGAAAACGTTTATTTGTACAGAAAATTCCTTTTCTAGAGAATGTTTTACCATCAATGTCTTTCAAATATTTATTCTCGTCGAGCCATTCATTTTTACAATCACATCACTCAGCTAACATCCCCGCTCAAACAAACCTGACTGGAACAATGTATTAAGATTTTATTGAATTACGGCACAGGGAAAGTTGGTTCAAAGGTGCTGTGGTAACAAGATTTGTCTTTCAGTAACCATGGTTTCCCACCTCTGCCAAGCGGCAATGCCAGGGAGATGACGGTTGCACACTTTGGATATTACCCAGCCGGATTTGGGCGACCGAGTACAAAATGTAGGCCCATTAATTTTGATATAGATGATAATGGATCTTTGTGATTGCCAATGACACACAATCGTGGTTTATTAGAAGACAATAGAGAACATGAGGAGACTATCTATTTCATTGATTCAGCATGTGTGTTGATTGATGACTACATTTGATTGGATTGAAAGCAATGTTCAGAAACCGCACTGAATCTAATACTGGGCATCGGGATACCCAGCAAGACCGAGGCCTGTTAGATCTGACTCTATTTTGAAAAAGACGGTTCAATTTAATGTGCAAAACAGCAGGGTTAATGGACTGAAGATGACGTATCAACTAGACAAGCATACAAGACATCCAGACTCAGCCTACTAATAGGATATCAGCAAATGCCAAGTAACTCATAAAATATTCATCAAATCAAATGCCACTGATGAGAATTCCATCAGGTTTACCCGGGCACAATGTACAATCAATTTAAGTTCAATGATTGACAATCTGTGTTGTTCTACCTGGCTTTCTTCAGTACAATGATGCAGATGTGGAGATTATCAGCCATGTTAACCCATTAGCTCTCAGGAATAATCACACCAGCATAATCACAAAGAAGATTTCAATCTGGTTGATATGCGACAGGTGGTAAGACTTCTTCTCTGCCACACTGAGAATCCTTCTTGGAGATTCTGACAAGATGCCTGATAAAGATAGATTTGACTTATTGTCATGTCATAAAAGGTCACCAAGAAAGACTGTTGTGTGATCTTGAAACTACTGCCAAGCCATCAGGTTGTTCAAAATATGATTTAGATACGAACAACTGCATATCATTCTTTCAGCTCTCACTCGTGAAACTTTCCCTCAGAAATCCAATTTCAAGGAGAAATCTCTCTTATCACTCAAGTCCAACTGACTTAATCCTCTACTTAGTGAACAATCATCACATCAACCTTTACCTTTGCCCTTTCGCATATTGAAACTGCCATCTGATGGCAGTCAGTCCATTGCCAGTCAGATCAAAAGCCATCTGAAAACTGCGCCAGACACAGCTTTGTTCTCCATCAGACTTCTTCTCCAAACAGATCACGAGATCCCCAACAAAATCTTTAATCACTGCTTCGAAAGCTTGTTGTAGTTTTCAGACGACACCAATGAACTTCATTGGTTCACTACGATGGTGATAACAACAGCATTGGCTCATAAATTCTCCAAATACGGACGAATTTACCTCGTCAGAGAACAATAATCGACGATTCGACATGAGCAGTTTCCAATCCACTAAATCCAAGAGGTCATAGATCCTATCACGATTACTAATTGATTTAGCATTGCTATTAGTTACTGATACTCCATTAGGCATCAGGGATTTCGCGGTGGAGCAATAAACATACCGGTAATTGAACAGCACTGCTGGTGAGATAGGAGGCAGTTGATAAACGGATGTAGCCCAACTGGGGATGTGCAGAGTGCAGCCGGAGGAATCAGCAGTGCAAAAACTCCATTTATTTCATGGGCCATTATTTCACCAATTCTGTCAACACCAAGGGCAGAGTACCAAAGACCTCCTCAAAGTACATTTGGTTCATGAGATCCACAACAGTATTTAAGCATGGACACAATGATCTTGACTGTGTATTTTTCTCTCGTTCGAGTTTGCAGGAAAAAGGAGCATGAATGGTACATGTAAGCCCTCCACCCACCCTCCCTATAAGCCTTCTTTGGCCTGGAGGGTTCAGCTTCATGGAATAGGCCTACTTAACTGTCCTCCTCTATCAGAAGATGATACATAGAAGCTAGTTGTCAGTTCACCATGGTGTTTTGGTCAATAAACCAGTGGGCTAAAAACCTACCAGAAGTCGATCTGCTCCTTGGGGTCTCGAGGGGAATAGATGGAGGGTCTGGTGATATTCCACGAGTAGTAGGGTGAATAATCTGGCGTATTCTATCCACATCAGCACCTGAAATAAGATAATGATATATTGGTAACTATTGGTGTTCTTGCTTCCATTGACGTTAGAGATCATTCCCCCAGCAATCATCTTTCTGGTTGCATTCATACCTGACACAACTTCTGGCGAATCTACCACCACTGTTGATATGGTTTAGACTTCTTCGGCAGGGTTGTCATGATCATCAGTACATCCAACACCAAATGAAGCATGTCCTAATTACAATTCCACATCTCATCAACAGATATGACCAGTATTTATACGGCTCTTTGATCAGTCAGCTATGACAGAGCAAGTTACCAAGGCCATTGAACCATCAGTAAAGGTCAGCAATCAATCAGTCTTATTTATACGGTCAGTAATAAGGACGGTTGATGAACTGAAGCAGAAAAACACATATCAACNCTTAACTGTCCTCGAACCATCCAAAGATGATACAGAGAAGCTAGTGGACAATTTACCATAGTCTTTTGGTCAATCAACCAGTGGGCAAAAAACCTACCAGAAGTCGATCTGCTCCTTGGGGTCTCGGGGGGAATAGATGGAGGGTCTGGTGATATTCCACGAGTAGTAGGGTGAATAATCTGGCGTATTCTATCCACATCAGCACCTGAAATAAGATAATGATATATTGGTAACTATTGGTGTTCTTGCTTCCATTGACGTTAGAGATCATTCCCCCAGCAATCATCTTTCTGGTTGCATTCATACCTGACACAACTTCTGGCGAATCTACCACCACTGTTGATATGGTTTAGACTTCTTCGGCAGGGTTGTCATGATCATCAGTACATCCAACACCAAATGAAGCATGTCCTAATTACAATTCCACATCTCATCAACAGATATGACCAGTATTTATACGGCTCTTTGATCAGTCAGCTATGACAGAGCAAGTTACCAAGGCCATTGAACCATCAGTAAAGGTCAGCAATCAATCAGTCTTATTTATACGGTCAGTAATAAGGACGGTTGATGAACTGAAGCAGAAAAACACATATCAACCTTCCATATTCTTTTTCTCATTGCTCGTAGTCGTACTGTCAAAATCCAACTCCACATTTTGCGGTGACCGTTATGTTGGCGAGCTAATTATCCCAATGCTTCTGAAAACCACACCACTCACTGCAAATGGTGGCGGGAAACGCTGCAGTGGGAACCGGCCTCCATGCTGACACTTCTGAGGAAGCAATCAGTAACCTGATTCACAGCCAGTCACTTACCAACATCCCTAACATCTTCTGTGTTAGATAAGCTCAGAGTAGTTAATCCATTTTCTTCTCTCGTCACAGAGCAGGAATCTGGCGGCTCCATGATGATAGGATGTTTTACCATACTGGCACGGCAACTTCTGAAAAGTAAAGAACAGCATGTTAAGATCGCCTTTTTCCAATTTCTCTTTTCTTTTTATCTCAATTTCCAACTTTCCTTTATCCCTTTTTTTCTCCAATATCTCAAAAGCAACCTGCAATTCGCTCATCTCATGTAGGCCTACATGAAGACATGTACTAATTACGATTTGATTTTCCTATCTGATGATGATACACATCTCATTCTCTCATGATGTGCCAAGATTTTCGCAGAAGTCTCAAAACTGAGGGTTTTCAAGGAAGTCCATTAGCAGATTACATTATAATTTCCTGTCTGCAAAACTACTTGACATCTTTCCGAAAATCATCAGATCCACCCAAGAGATATACCATGCAATGTGGACATGACCTTAAGAGCAAAATCTAGGTGAAAAGCTCAAATGTCCCAATTGTACACATTCCAATCCAAGCGGAGTATTCAAGCAAGTCACATGCACTCATTTTGACAGTGTGAGGGGCAAATACTAAGCAAGGTCACTGAAGATATCCTGAGTTGACATTGAGGGCTTCATCTCAGTGAAAATCCCAACACAGCCAATTCGACATGCAAGTGCAAATAAACGTTTTCACTTTCAGTATATAACATCGAATCAAGCAAAATCCACGAGTCCGACTCCATGGAAACAAGGGAAGGGATATTTGATCTCGTAACAAAATAAAGTTCAGTGTGACTAGACTTACAGCCAATTTTTTTTTTTAATTTGGCTTTTAGTCATGTTAGTGAGCATTGTACAGTAATTTGTTTCACGCCAGAATGGATATTAGCTGCGCTTCCATTACAGCTTTTATATCTGGTCTCATTAGTACCGATGTCTATCCGCATATAAATAAGACCGGATTTTTCACGGCTTCCGCTTCCACTACAGGGTTTCAGGTTAGTAGGCTCGGCTACAGATGGCGGTACGTGGAGTGAACCGCGTATTGTTCTGGTACTTTCGAGCATGTGCAATGTCACAAGCGATCTTAAAAGCCACATGTAGCCGAACATAATACTACAAACAGACCCGGACTTATTGCCATTCCACTAGAGAAATCACCGCTGTTGATTCGGAGCGTACTCGGCTATTCTATCGGAGCTTAATAGATCCGAACTTATTGAGAACCGGACTTATCAAACACGGACATGGAAGCAGAATAAGCACGGACAAATACCGGCTTTTTCTGTAATGGAAGTGCAGCTATTGTTTGGGATACAATACAATGCAAGATTATAATTCATGTCGANTAAATTTGGCTTTTAGTCATGTTAGTGAGCATTGTACAGTAATTTGTTTCACGCCAGAATGGATATTAGCTGCGCTTCCATTACAGCTTTTATATCTGGTCTCATTAGTACCGATGTCTATCCGCATATAAATAAGACCGGATTTTTCACGGCTTGCGCTTCCACTACAGGGTTTCAGGTTAGTAGGCTCGGCTACAGATGGCGGTACGTGGAGTGAACCGCGTATTGTTCTGGTACTTTCGAGCATGTGCAATGTCACAAGCGATCTTAAAAGCCACATGTTGCCGAACATAATACTACAAACAGACCCGGACTTATTGCCATTCCACTAGAGAAATCACCGCTGTTGATTCGGAGCATATTCGGCTATTCTATCGGAGCTTAATAGATCCGAACTTATTAAGAACCGGACTTATCAAACACGGACATGGAAGCAGAATAAGTACGGACAAATACCGGCTTTTTCTGTAATGGAAGTGCAGCTATTGTTTGGGATACAATACAATGCAAGATTATAATTCATGTCGATATCCATTCATTTTGAGAAATGTTGTTGGCATCAGACAATGCTGTTCTGCCAAATTCACCTGTATAATTTTTCTAAATTTCATTCCCACCCATTTGATATTGAAAGACTGACATTCAACAAATATGACAGCATTGTAACTGATCCACATTAACTCGATAATTGGTAAAACAACCATTTTCTGATCGGATTCTACACGAAGAGAAGGAATGATATTACATACTCCGATAATAAATCAGCCAGTCTATCTGAGCCGAGATCCCTAGCTATATCTTGAGGTAGTTCGCCATGGAGGTTAGGTAATGACGCAGCAGTCTCACTGCCTGGTTTATCCAACAAATACAAAGCAACCTTTTCCAATCCTAGCCGCGCTGCAAAATGGAGTAGCGTTTCCCGTGGGGATGACTCTGCAAAATAGAAATTTGAGCATCATGAGGATTTGCAAAATGTGACACAGCGATAGTGGCTTATACAACAATATGGGTTCTCATAAGCCACAGGCATCATTAACTTCATCTGATGAGCTTCTCTTCAGAGAAGGCAAATCGCTTTTGGGAGTTTTTACAAACTTTATCTGAAAGATTACGCGTCACAATTACAAGTTTTGCCTATCAGATTCAGAACACATGTTATAAATGATGCAATGAATCTTCAGCAGGATAGTACAAATGACACAGAAGGATCTTTCCTCGTGTCATGCCCCCGAAAAATCCTAAAGGACAGGCAACAAGAATGGAACTAGCCTCCACTCAATTTCATATACGTACATGAAAATGAACAGGAATACTGACAAATGAAGTGGGCTGATGTTACAAAAAAATCCCTAATACTATGCATTACTATGTTTGTACTTCCATGCAAATGTGACAGCTGCTAGAGAACCTTCCTTGGTAATCAAACGACAGGTGTTCACCAAAACGTAAAGCTGAATGCTCACTTCATCCAAATGAATATCTTTGAAGCAATTAGAATTCTAATCAGAGAGAAATGGATAACAATTTCTCATGGATTTAGTGAACGACTGCAAGATATGCTGGTATTTGTTCAAGTAAATGACCTGCCATGGCCACCATCGATGAAGACAGAGGGATATCTTGAATCGTTTTCTTTTGAGGACTGCCAAGGATGCTGGTTACAGGATCATAGCAGTGGAAGAAGTATAACATCTGATTTTAAAATCATGACACCACTGAGATGAGTCCAGACCAACCATTTTCATGGAATGCTGTGCGACAGGAAGAAACACAGAACAAATCCAATGGATCAATGATCAATTTGTCTCAATAGCAATCACTAGGATAATTTCTGGTCACAGGTGTTATTCTGTGGAGCAGCTGGGAAACCAACATGATAGCTTGATCGGGCCAATTTAGATGACAGTTCCTCATATTCTGAGAGCAGGAATCAGGCATGATAGGCTGTGCTCAAGACCTCATGGCTGAACTGGTATCTATTGACAGTTCTCATAATATCCTGTCCATGTCTGACGCTAGGCTAGTTCCACTTGAAGGTTCAATCAATCCTGAGGATATCAGGACCTCATTAGTCCTTCTGTGTGCGCGGTGACGGAGGGAGCAAGTGCTAAGAGTTCCTGATATTCTCAAGATGGTTCAACCCTCATATCGGCCCAATAAAAGAGCTCTGAGAAAGAATGTCCATAAATGCTTGCTGCTTGTCGAAAGGTTCTGAGGACATTGAAAGGATTAAAGCTCCAGAGTCAGTGAGACATGGAGTGTTTTATATCCAATATCGGTACCATCTATCAGAAAAAAGGCTCAGAGAAGGGATCGGTGAAGTGATCCAGGAGGACTTCATCATAATGAGACAGAAAGAAGTGACATGTCCAGCTTGAGCCAAAGAATCTGCAAAGGTGACCTCTGACATCTCAATACATGATTTTATACACCTAGAAGAGAAGAGTTTGACATCTTCACAGTAGAACTTGAACTGGGAAACTGATACTCCAAACTCCTTCAGGAATAGGGAAACCATTCTGCGCTCCGCCTAATCATATATCAATGAAGTGTGAAAGTCTGAGAAGAAAACCAATAGTCAACACGTGAAATTGATACAGAGACAGGTTCAAACCTTCAGGCAATATAATCCAATCTTATCGTCAAAATCAAATGTAGAAATTCCATCCGTTTCATAGCAAGAATGCTACGTGATGGAAGGAGGAGTCATGTCAGTGCTTCCTTGCCAGAGGGGCACACCAATTTAGGGGGAAAAGGGCAATTTCACTTGTTTGGTGAAAAGGGGCACATTGTTCATTGGAATTACCTATCGAAAAAAATATCACAATAAAATTTACAGGGCACCAAGGCAAATTAGAAAAGGCATGACAGCATTGTAGTTTCGAACCACCATGAATTTTGACTTCTTTCAGCCCAGTCTTGTTCAGCATTTGTTGGGTAGCAATGTCATTGCTGTGGCTTCCAGTTCAAAAAGGGCTTAATAGAGATCCAGGCACCTGTTTTAATCGTGCTCGTAATAAGTTCTAGACATGTTGTCAATTTATATTGAATGTATAGGGCTTCCACTACATCCTACCTCACTGTCAATCACCCCTGAAAGAAGTATCCAGTCATTAGTCTCTCTCAACCCTGGGACTGAACGTACATCCTTTTGATGAGAGGGCCTCCAGGCTGAGTTGGGGCTGCTGAACTAACAGATCACAGTGTAGGTAAGCGTCACTTTGGGGGATTAAGAAAGACCTTGAGTGACAACCGGCCAGGATAATGTCATGTGCAGCTCATGGTCTTCGTCAACAGATGTATCAAGGTGATGATATGAAAATGACAGCCAGGAAGGAATTATCTTTGGCTATCCGTTGATGGAATACTTAGCACAATTCACCATGTGAATTGTGCACATGTGCACATGATCTGAAAAGGATGTCGGTTTTGCACATGATCTGAAAAGATGTCAATTTCTCATTGCTAGACATCATGATGACAGCAGAATACCCATGCAGTGTCAGTTTCATAATTTGATGAATACTCAGGCTTGAAAATACTTATTTATATCAGAATAATATAAAACACTCAATTTGGACTGCACTCTAAGTATATGTCAAGAGTCAAACATGAAGGGAGAACTGGATAAAACCAATGGAAGAACAGATATTTACTTTGCAGCACTTCTTCAAGTAACATAATTTCAATCATATCATAAAAGCCAATAAACCCTCTTCTTTACTTGATTGACATCAAAGTAGAAACGTTGCTTCATCAGAGTCTTAAACATGCGCGAGTTAATGGACTCAAATTTACTCTTCTTAGGGAATAGATCGGATTATATCAGTGGAAGTGATTTAAGGATATTAGACAAATGAAAGATACGTTTGATGTATTTACCACTAGAAGTTTGTCATGATTCTGACTATCACAATGAAGAAAATCGGTTTTTCCTTGAACCTATTCGACAGCCCCCTCCTATACTGCAACTACATGTAGGAACTCGGTGACTCTGGTTTCCTTCTACAGGGTGGGCCAGAGAAAGTGTCCCTCGAACAATAGCATTTCTGTTTCCCTATTGTTCGAGGGACACTTTCTCTGGCCCACCCTGTACAATCCCATCAACTGTGGAATACGGGGGTAGTCAGATTTACAATGAGAACAATAGAATCGATCAGGCACGTGTCCAAGATCTCGAGCAGACGGGGGTCAAGGAAAGCCCGAGGGGGGAAAAAATTGTACAATATAAATCTAAGAATTACATTGCCCTGCCCTCTTTCTTGCTTATGTCATACTCCCCTCATGCCTGACTGCACAAGCCTCTACTGGAGAGTCTAATTAGACCAATAGGCCAAAAATGTGGTTATTAGGATTTTGTAAAATTGACCCTTAAGTGAACAGCCCCTTTTGTAAAATCTGCACACCGACGATGCCATTTCCCAGCATTTCAGCCAACATCTACTTGGCTCTCTCCCTTTTATTTATGTAAACAAAAATCTATGGTCTGCGCGAGCAGGGGGGTCCGGACCCCCTGGACACGTGCCTGTCCATGATACCAGGAGAGAAGGGCAAAGGAAAATGTGCTTGACAAACAACACAATTAGAATCAACGCACATATGAATCCAGTGCTGTCACCCGGATACGCCTCATATTTCATCATTGGAAACTATCATCTTTGTGTGGGTGCTCCGCTGCCTATGGAAAGCTAAGCCGTGCTAATGGTAATGGCCGGAAGATTATTTCCCTTTCTTCGTGACAACAATGGCTGAGCCAGAAAAGAGCATGTGGGAGAGCAGAGAGATCAAAGTTGCAGCGATCACAATGAGAAATCACGCGTTGGAATGTTTTCCTACCAACAGATTTTTTTCAGTTCCAACCTTGGATTTTTCAGACGTTTCCATATTGTTCCCTCTTCAACCCGTTAATGGTGTAATTAATTTTTTATAATTTTTTCTTTCTTATAAAAAAATTTATCCCAAAAAAGTATTTGACACATAAGGTTCAGGACGTTACATCACGTCCTACGCACTGTGAAGCACCATTTCCTTGCAAGGTGTACTATTACGCCCTACACAAGCTGAGATCCTAGGGTGTTTCCAGATTTCGTAATGACGTCATAAGACATCCTACACAGTTAACAGGTGAAGCAAATGTGAAACGTTTTGAATCTTTTAATCTAACTGACCTCCCATCCACTGTAATCAGTCTTACCTGCTCTGGTGATACAAAGCCGACCCAATGTGATCAACCTTGCCTCTGCATAATGTACCAACAGAGTCGATCAGATGATCCACCTTACCTGTCTCTGGCAAATATAACAGAGTCTACTTGATGTGATCAAACTTACCTGTCTCCACATGAGGTAACAGTCTATCCGATGTGATTAGTCTTACCTGTCTCCACAAGATGTAGGTTAATAGTTTAGCCTACGTGATAAATCTCAGTTGTCTCTACGTGGCATGCATGATGAATGGTGTGACAGTCCACCCGATATGATCAATCTTTATACTTTATAAAGGGTGGACACTCGATTTTAAAATACATGTTCAAGAGTAGTGACATCCCATATAGTAACGATGTACTTATGAACCCAGTGACCAGGCCACTTGACATGTGTCCAAACATTCCAGAATACATATAAATAGGCACACTTCATGTTGGATTGTTCGCCCCATTTTATTCATTTTGATAAAGATTGCGGTTGCACAAAATGGTGAAGTGGGATATACTACAAGTGAGAATTGATATTCTGATAAGTCATACACGTACGATGGAGAAATCAATGACTTTTTTTACAAAGAAAGGTTCAACAACCACATAGATATGTAGTTTAACATTATCTTACATTAATCCCAAAATAGAACACTGAATCATCAGGGAAATATGCAGAAGCAATATCTCAGCCCAAAAGGGTTAACACAATATGTATCCTGGACTCAGCTTTATGGTATCCCAATTGGCATCCACAGATTCCACTGAATTTTATAAGGAGAAACTTCCAGAGAGTATTGTCAGGATAACGCGAGAGGCGGCCCCACGGGACTTGGCCCAGTAATCCTTATATTCATCTCAAACTGATCACAGTAATGGACAACAGAACACCTGCCTCAAGACGAACGAACCGATAAACGGAGAGTGTGATTGCTGCCTTAACGCGGCAGTCAAATTGCTGGTCCTCATCGCCAGGTTCGATACTAACAATCATCCAATACATTCTCCCCTTAATTACGTTAGCCAAAATCAATATGTTGGCCAGATACCACTGGTGCATCGGATTGTTCGTGAAAAGTGTCACCAGAGCTGCTGCTGGCAGTGTGTAGTCTTGGAAACATTCATGGATGAAGTTAGTCAATTCCATTTGCATAACAATAAACACGCATACAGGTCACCGGAGCAAAAAATATGGGAGTTCAAGGGACAATCTGATCAAAGCTCGACACAAGTACAAACTCTGTGGCGGATCTTCACGGTATGGTATCATCACAAGAATACCATAAAACTACATCGAAGCACTAGGCCCTCAGGCCAACAGAGAGAAGAACAGGGGAAACTATGATGAACAAGCAACCCCATAGAAAACCAAAATTATCAGAGAAAGCCAAGCCCTCTCTATCATGACTGAAAATTGAACCCAAACTACATTGGTGACAAGGTCCAATGACTTCCACTTGGCCAATCTGACAGGATATCTTTAACTGCAACAAATCAAATTGATACAGAATAGGAAACATGGAAACCATTACTTACTTTTCTTCTTGGAAGCCATCCTCATCAGCACTAATGAACTGAATGAAATCAATCTGTTAGAACTAAGTCCTTAGTCCAAAAAAAAACACTTCAGAAGATTCCAAACTTATTCCGTGAAAGTGGGTGTAAAAACTATGTACGTACGCATTCCTATAAAGTCTGAAGTAAATTCATTTATACAAGGACGGCAAACCTTCCTCAATCTGAGTTTCATGTATACATATAGACTACACACCTTGTTAAGTCAGAGTCACAAAGCAAAACCCACCTCTGGAGAAATTAGAAGATTATACCTTTGAAAGATAATTCTCGGCTAATTCTTCCCTACTGAGCCATGTCATCATCTACAAAAGCATATACGTGTATGATGACGTGATTCATAAGATTAAGAAGCAATTGGAATGCATACTTACATTACAATATGAAGGATTCGCCGGAATAAATGGCGCACCATGTCCAGAGAATCTCCGGTTTTCGTTCTTAAAACAGGAAGTGCAATGCCCTCACAGCCTTGCCCATTATTGGCCTACCGGTAGAACTACACAATACCACAATACATGCGGATGCACTGAAGCATTCAGAAGACTTTAGCAGTATGGGGCATTTGCAAAAACATTGCCCATAAAGGTCTACCAAGCGAACATGTGTGTGTGGTATAATTTCACACATACTTATGCATTGGCTTTGACAATAGATTCCAGTGTATTAATCTAAACACTACAATAGCTCTGCTGTGTAGGACTAATTCAATCCAGTACAGATCATGTACTGTTTTTCACATAATGCAAATTGACCAAGGCATAACTGGTTAATCCTGGCATGATCATTACTGTGTTTAACACCCCTAAAACAAATATACATTGGGTAGGCCCTAGGCCCTAAGGACAAGCAGGGAAGTTTGACATTTCATCTGATGTGTCTGAGGTATAACACATTTCAATGTGCATGATGTGGGATTGTTTGAAAATAGATTTTGCAGTACCTCACCTTCAGATCACTCCACTGCACTGCATGGTTTGGATTGTCACACATTGTGAAATTGGCAAGCTATGCTAAAGAAAATTGGTGAATTTGCCCAAATCATGTCACATGGATAGGAACTCAACTGTGCATTTGAAAATTTTGACCTTAACTCACACCAGCCCTCACTGCACTATCCTCTGAAAACAGAAAGAAGAAATGAAGCAGAAAATTAAATCTCATGAAATTGATCCCCCTCACCTTGCTGTGCCCCGCCTGTTCCCAGTATATTCCAATTCTCCGGAATCCTGATATGTGTGAATGCACTAGATAACCTGTCGTCCAAAGTTGATAAAGATTCCTCCGCTAAATTGAAATAATCCGATTTAATGTTATCTAAGTTTTCTAGCGCATCCAATCTATTTACGCTATCCACAAGGAATTCTGCCATGTAATGAGCGCTGCCGTAAATGTAGTCAAACTCGCACGTTGCCAGCACAGTCACGGAATGATCACGAAACATACACACAAGAAGTTGGACATTTTCAACGGCATCGTGACCTGAAACGAGATTGCAAATCATAATCAGATACAAGAGGATGATTTCTTTCCATTAGGGGAGATCAACAAGTTTTTGATTATCAATGGCAAGTGTGGCGTAGGCGGTTTTGACTATCGAGAAAGAATGGTGTTCTACACTTCCAGTCTTCCTCAGCAAAGGTGGAAAAATCTTTTTTCTGCATGGCTTTTGTAAGGAGTATTTTGGGAAAATGGAAGAGAGATCGAAATCTGAAAAAATACTTTGCAAACCAATGCAACAGTGTGATATCACCGACGGCATCAGTTAATGTGGTAGTCTACAACATTAAGACATTAATTTCATGAAAGGAAAACATCCATCGTAGACCTCAGAAACCAATGACCTATAGCAAGGCGAACCGACGAAATTTGATTCATCAATCAGGAAAGCAGTCCGGACTTTCATCTTTCACCTATTAACTGCTCAGGTTGTTTGAGCCAAAATGGTTAGAGAACATGATCGAAGCAGTTAGCCGCTGCTGCAGGCGACAATTAGTATTGGCGATAATAACCTCATTGGATGTAGCCGCAAGAGATTATACGCACGCGAAATGAGTGTTCACTGATAGCCACAACCACGATGGCGACTATTAGCGACCAACTATCGTGCCTGAATTCTTTTTTTCTAATTAATAAGCAATAAGGGAGTTGTGGCAACTTAAGATAGGATGATGCATTGGTCAAATTGTCAGTGGCTATTGCGGCAATATGTAACTCTTCAAGTTTGCCATATGGATTTTTGTCGTTTTCTAATCAGGTTGAGACTTGAATGAATTCAAATTCAAATTCAAATTTCAAATTCAAATGAATGATGTACAAGCTCTTCCCACCAAGTTCCCACCATCTTGACGTGTGACGGTCTTCACCCAATCCAAGACCCAAATACAGTAAAACAGACTGCTTCCCACTTATACCATCTTCAACATCAGAGGGTTGTTATCTCATCCAATCACGTTGTCCCTCGAAGGGGTCCTTTTGAAAGCACCTATGATCCACAGCATTTCCGCCAGCTAAAAACTTCTGATGAATATGAGACATTGCGTTTTGAAAATATCCTTTGCACAGATCATGGAATAGATAGGTCCATGGAAAAAGGAAGTGATTGCTGATGGTGGGCAGCCTTTGTTGGTTCCTTTTGATGTTGTGCAGGGTTGGAATAAGTGACTGGGTATCTTCTGGTATCATTCTTTAGAATAACACCCAGAGGCTATGTGGATTACTTCCTTGAACGAGTGATGAGCATGTTCATTTGTGGGTGAAGAGGATCAGTATTATGATGAGAGGAATTGGTGATGGGTCAAAGCAGTTATTGGCACAAGAATGCTACAGGTTCTTGCTGTGTTTATGAACAATTAGCAAAATCCATCGCTTGTAATGTTAGTTTTTGTCTGCAGCCACTCTGTGTGGAAAGTGTTACGGTTCATTGTGGTGATTATGAAATAGTATAAATTGACATTTTATGGTTGCAGTTTTGTTTGCCATGATTGTTCAATGCTGCACTTTGATTTGCTATCAGTGAGAAGGACAATGTTTTTGATTACCTGCAGCAGTACAGTTTAGTAAATATTGGAAGAAGGTACAACTACTAGTGGTTTCAGAACACTTGTTGTTCTTCATGTCTTCAGATTATCTCACAGACTTTCAACTCCAACTGTGAGATCAGANTTGCTGAAAACGTTTTGTCGCAGGATGAATATCTCCCCAGCCCTTCCATTTCCCTACAAATCTGCATTTGCTAATAAATACTTATAACCACAGATCCCTGTCAGCTGCCCTGCATTCAGAGAGACTTTTCACTAAAGTCTCTCTGAATGCAGGGCAGCTGACTACCATCCACATTCCCCTCTTCCAGTCACCAAAAATATCAACACCACAACTAACGTTCAAGACTACTGGGTTTATGAACAATAGGAGCTGTCAGCGAGTTGACCACTAGGTGTCACTAGGGCCCAATTCAATGCATCTAGCGGACCCAGTCATTATCGATCGAGCAGCGATCATAATAGATTTCCTGTACATTTGGTCCGCTAAGACTGTGCTGCCATCTGTTAGCAATATGCGCGGCTGACCGCTCCTATTAGCAAAATCCATCGCTTGTGATGTTAGTTTTTGTCTGCAGCCATTGGTGTGAAAAGTATTATGGTTCATTGTGGTGATTATGAAATGGTAGAAATTGAAAATGGTTGCAGTTTTGTTTGCCATGATTTCCATTGCTGCACTTTGATTTGCTATCAGTGAGAAAGACAATGTTTTTGATTACCTGCAGCAGTACAGTTTTAGTAAATTGGAAGGTACAGCTAGTAGTGGTTTCAGAAACTTGTTGTTCTTCATGTCTTCAGATTATCTCACAGACTTTCACCTCCAACTGTGAGATCAGACAATGAAACAGCTCCCAATTATTACCTCCACCAGCAAAGTCTGACTATCAAAATGTTTTTACTGAAATTAACTGGCTTTATGAAAAGGAAAGCCCCTACAACCATCGCACCATAATCAAAACTCTTTAACAATCTGTAATTTCCTGCAGACATTTTAAGAACTGCGCCATTTGCGGCAATTACTCCGGCAGTATAAACCGAACAACATGATGTTCTGAGGGGAAAATTTCAATGGGAAAATTTAATGAGAGAACAGACTCATGTATGAGATTTTAAGGCAAGGACAGGTAAAGGGTACATGTGTATATGGTGGAACCTCCAAGTGCACATCACTTCCATGATAACACTCCTAAACCAAAAGCACCAAACATCACTCACTAGCCATTGAACCTTTTGATGTTTTGCATGCAATACTGGCAAATACTTATAGCAGGTCTATATCAAGCAGTTCTCCCCTGTCACAGACAGGAAAGGCTGAACTCTCTCTCTCATTTCTATCAGAATCCCTCGATGTTTCAATCATCTCAATGACGGTTACAAAAAAAGACAGTCACCATGACTGTAATCTCGTGCTGACATTTAGCTTCTGTTGATGTCTGGTTTGATTGTCTGCTGACAGGATTTTGAAGCAATCTCGTGAAAGAGATTTCGCTTATTGGCACTTTCTAGGATCAAGAGTCTGATGAGACAAGCTCTCAAAGAATGAGCAGGATTACAGCCACTTCTTTGTGATGTAGCAGATTTTCTGTGTGTCTTTGTCAAGAATGGAATCTTACGATGGCAGTGTAAATCTTTCAGGAAGAGTCTTTCATTCATAAATGTTTTCCAGGAGTAGTATAGAAGTACTTGGAATGCAAACCCTTGTGATGATAAAGATAGAGGTATGGAAAGATTCCTAACTTGGGCCGACTAAGAGCCAAAAGCCAAATCTTGGCGAGAACAGATCTACAATATGCAATAACAAAAAAAAACTCCATACAGTCACTACATCAGTGACAGCAAGAGGCCTTTCACAATTGAAGAAACGTTGTCGTTTCTGTAATCCTTCAAGTTTCAATGGCTACTCTCCAGTGTTCAGTGTTTACAAATCAGTGTGTTGATCACTTAAGTGCTATCAGAAATGGGAAATATTGATCATGAAATTCTTTTCATCACAACAGCACGAATCATCGTTGTTTCATCGTCGATCTTGATTACCTGCACATCGATACAACACTCTTTCTTTACAGATTGAAATCCATGTGCACAGTTGGAATCCATTTGGTCATCTGGCATCTCCTCCAGCAAGGTGACAGCATACACACAAATGGACAAATTCATGTCTGTGAGATGATCTCACCTTGGAGGAATTATAATTCCTCCAAGATCTCACTGACATGAGCTCCTAAACCTGGCAGCACACTAATTCACGTCTATGAGATAGGAAACCCATGTTTGTGAGCCTGTCACAGACATGGCTTCCTATCTCACAGACATGGCTTCCAGAGATGACCTCACTGAGAGCTCTGTGCCACAGCTTACTAGTTGAAGCTCATAATATGTCCATGAGATAGGAAACCCATGTTTGTGAGTCCTGTCACTGACACGGTTTTCTATCTTGCAGACATGGCTTCCACAGATGATTTCACAGAGATCTTTAGTTGAAGCTCATGGATTCACAATCTTCACAAGATTTGTTTCATTGAATAAAATACATGGCAAACAACATCCATACTTGACTTGAACAATCAATGGTGAGCCTAGGAAATGGATGTGAGAATTTAAAACTATGTATACATACTCGGAATGGTTGCTTGTAATGTCTGCTGATTGACTATTTTCCCCTGGGTGATATGTCGTCTCTTGGCTCCATCAAAGATCAGGTACAGCTCGCAGTCTGGTAATAAGGTTGTGTTTTCTCCAAAAGCAACAACGATCGTGTTACCACCCTGAAATAAGAGAGAAATATCTAAAAAAAATTATGTATAGAACAAAATGGAAGGGTTCTGGTCTAAGTATCACCTGTCCTTTTGAAAACTTGCTAATGAATTCCATTAGAAACAAAACTCTTTCCCATTCCAGAAAAAGAATAGTCTCTTGGTTTCCATATTGGGAAGATACACCACGTGTCGAAAAAAGGGTCAATTTCTGGGAGGAATTGAAGGAGGAATTGAAGCTTTTACAAGCTAACTATGAATAATAAAGCTACACCTGAGCCTGCAGGCTTAGGAACACTGCACTGTAGGATTCTGGTTCAATCTGGTGATTATTTTCTAAGATTTGGCGCAGGGTTTTGTAGTAGATTCTATTGTACTAACAACTTCTAACATCACATAATTTACTTCTTCATCAACAGAAGCTATATTTTTCCCCTCCGAGGCATTGTTAGGCTTACACCCACATCATACCCTCCAGTTGCGGAACATTTCACAAATAGACAGAGAAACTTTGGATGCTCTTATTTATCATGATGTCAAACTGTATTTCTCAGACAAAAATAGTCGAGGCTTTGATATGAGAAGTTTAGCTTGCAGGAAGATCAAATGCCAAGTGTGAAATGTACAACAAAAGTTTCGACAAAATTGTAACAACTCAACTTTTTGGCTTTACGTCATTTATATAAGATAATCTAGCAGTCAAATACAAACTGTGGACATTATCAGCACAGGGACAACATACATGTAGCAGACTTTATTTGAAGATCCCATGTATCTTGTCAAAGGGCAATGCCATTACTGTAGCTTATTGATTGAATAAATCCCAAACTGTCACCATTCTAACACTCCTTCATACCAGGTACAAGACAATTTACTCATTTGTCCCACGGGTAAATCAGGATGACGAGGAGTAATGGCCAAGTATTTGGTCAATATTGCTGTATGTAGCATCGTCAATCAGGGCTGGTGTTGAGAAGTGGAGTCTCTGTTGTGTCAGAACAAACAAGACTGCTAATATGCCTTATCCATTCACCAATCCAATTCTCAGGTATGGGTGAAATTCACACAAGGTTCAGCCCCGTGTTTTTGTATGAAATGATGGGGGTCAACATTTGTCCAATCAGATCTCAAGTTCGAGATAAAAACTACTCACATAGATTGGTGATTCCTTTGGTGAGAAAGCCATCTGACAGCCCGCTGTAAAGAGATGAAAGTGATAACATGATAATTAACGTTAAATCCAGCAAAGTACAGCAGAGAATACCTTTTGCTTTCTGAAAGTGAACCTGCTTAAAACAATATAAAATGTTTAGAATCAATGCCCATGGAAAAGACAGCCAAACATCACATAACGGAGTCAACCCACTGAAAACAGTCAAACGATCAAAAATACATGACGAAGGTGCAGGTGATCTACATTAAATGTATCGACATTTACACCAACAATCCCTTCAAAAGCTAGAGACATGCTAAGACTATAGTCATTGAATTGTGAAAAAACACCTGCCTTTGATACCAGACGATACACTAGTCAGCCCAGAACAAGCAGATATCAGCTGACTAAGTCACTCCATGCCTTTGGGGCATCTAGACGCTCAAACAAGTCACATGGCGCAATAAGAAAAATCACTGCGTGTATTGTCTGTCGTATGAATACGGAGTCAGTCTTTTTTATGGGAGACAAGATATTACGATTGAGAAATGGGGAAATTTTCTATTTTTGTGCCATGGTATTTGTTTGATACTCTGTTTTGAGATTAAATGGTGAAGATTGACAAATTTCCACTCACAAAGAATGCACAGCTTTTCACACCAACTGATCTGAGAGATGACACAATTTTCCGAAAGCCAGTTATCCCAAAAAATATTTCCGTCAGTCAATATCAATCTGAACTGATCCGTACAGTTGTGACAGTGGCACCAGGGTTTTTGACCACATTGCATCCTGGGATCATTTATTAGACTTGGAGTAGATCCCTTCACACTTAATTACTGCCGAATGAGGATACATGAAACCGTATGGACTGCAAGTCAAAGAAGACAAACACAAATGAAACCATTTGGACTGGAAGTCAAAGAATAAGATACACAGACGAAGGTCCACACAGCAGTCCAAACCATATCTATCAGGGTTAAGGTAGATTGTATCTTACATGATCCAGCAGAAGCCAAATTTTGCCAAACAGGCATCAGTATGCCAGTCTGTCCAAGAGGCGACAGCCAAATCATACCCAACACTAGGAAACTCGTGTACACAAACACACCACCAGTCACGAGTGGGGCAGTCGAGTGGGGCAGTCGTCCTTCTGGAGATTATGCTTTATCTTGAGTAAACATCTCACATGATACAATGATCCTCAATGGAATTCTATGTTTAGCTTCTAAAATAGAGAGTACATGAGACAACCTACAAGAGGATACTCACAAAATTTACACAGCAACACCTAAATGACCAAACTTCCATAGTAATAGAGTAACTAAGGGAAATGTGCGATGAGGAGATTTTGAGCACATTCTTGTACTTATCTACTTGATTTCTAACTGTACATCATCAGCAACACATGTTTATGTTCGTCAAGTTTCGTCCTAAAATGAAGAGTTCGGAGCTCCAGTTGCGCCCAAAATATGGACAAGAAACCTGTGAGGACTGAGTAACATATTGTTGGAAGCGAGAGCCAGGTAGGCAAATCGAGAAAGTCTGGCCATGTCCTTGCACTTACTAATATCAATCAGAACAGAACAGCAAATGACTCCAAGAGAAAGAAGGAAGTGTAATATATCCAAGATCGATTTATTGTGTCCTTCACGTGTGAGAATTAGATATCACACAGGTGAAATCCAATTCACATGATCTTTTCCACTATGCCTGTAGGACAAATAATGCATTGACGAAAAATCCAGCGATTAACATATTAGGGGGTGTACTAAGAAGGGTCCACTGGTTAGAGAAACATAATCTCTGGATCAATATTTGTGGTGTTAAGTCGGTATTGTTGACTGACTTACCAAACAATAAACCATAACCTATTCCAATGCATAAAAGCCAATATTTCAACCACTGAAAATCTGAATGCAGAAGTCAAACACAGTTTGCTTCAAATCACAATAAACATGTACGAAAGTTTTATATGTTGATTTATTTATATATCACAAAAGTATCGTATGTCTCAGCTTTTATTGTGAAATTATGTTTTCTACCTTGAAGATGAAACTTCAGGTCACACTAGGAATCAGCCATTTTTCATATGGATTCATTAATCTTCCTTCCCATAGTCACACCTTTAGTATTAGTACATGCAATCCAACCCTCATATTGATATTGGTGAGCCTGCTGTGTTTCCATAATGGTTTTCTGATGGGTTTGACTAGAGTGACGATATACATCACAGGGTGTACAGCTTTCACATAATGTCACATCTGATGACAGACTCCGGTTAAAAATTGGTGATGTCACATCACACACGATACAGCAAAGCAGCATCACCATAATACATTTTTTTAGAAGATGACTCCGTGGTTCATTACAGTACCAGAATATTATCCAGGACTCATGTATTGTATTCTGATCATCAATAAAAAGGGGAACACGTATTGTGTTTGCTGTCATGGAGACAGCCCGAGTTGGCTCCCATAGCTCTAGTGGCTTCACATTGGCAAATATCAAGACAAACAGAACAGAAGACAAGAAGGATTATCTGAAGCCTTGTAGGCCTGCAGCTCATCAGGGAATTGCCAGCTTAGCTGACTTCAAGAACAAGGGATAATGGCCCCTTCAGCAATCAGCATTGATATCTCGATGAGGGAGCTATGCTCAAGCAACGAATCAAACAGCTTCTTGTTACAGACCAAGATAGTGCCCATCATAACCTTGATTTCATTCGGAAGGTCTGCCTTGAACATCTTCACTGAGTTCAGGTAAAGACTCGGCTTCTCCTCCCTTGACCTTCACGCAAGCAAACCACATTTTGTGTTCAACGGATTTCGCCGGTCCCAAAAATAGCAACCAATCACGGCAAAGCTTGCACCGACCCATAGGCATGACGTGTTCCTGGCAATGACGTTGACCAATCAAAATTTGATGAAATGACATCATTGATATTTTTTTCTTCTGTCAACGACGAAGAAACGAGGCTTCTGATTGGGCGCACGAGAAAATCCCAAAGCGTTGAACACGGAATCTGGCTGCTTGCTGCAGAGTGTAGGAAGAGGTTAGCCGATTTCTACACGATGCATTGTGCAGAATGGCCTTGAACGACCCACTGAAAGCTGAACCCTTTTCCAAATATAGCAGCTTTTTAAATCCAGGACACAAAGCCCTCTTGAGTATAATCATACGTCACCCACAAAACCACATCAAATTCACGCCTAATCGGTGCATTCAGCGGTTTTAGATTTTCATCAGAAGCCATAGAAATGAAGGTAGTAAGTGATACAGAAATAAGAAGACAAATGTAACAGGTGAGTACATACCGGTAGTATAGATGTTGAGAAAATGAAAGCTGAGTGGCACACTCACTACCATGAGGCAATTCTCTGCTTGGCCCAGAAGCTTCGGCACGATTACCTGAAATGATGCCTGCTGTCAAGCAATCATTTTCCTGCCCATATTTGCAACATGCAATCGATCAGAGCAGACTCATGCCAGTAGTGAAGACAGGAGGAGATGACTAGCCCTTCCATCACTCAGTTCAACAAACTTTTTGGATATTAAGCAGGTAATCTGTTAGAGAGAGATGACTAGCCATGTCTCTCGTGGTACATGGGTAGATAGAAATCATCTATGCTACATTGGAAGAAGCAGCAAGCACAACTGCATGAACTGAATCACAAGAAAGATTTGATTTCATGCTTCTGCCTAAAGTACACCAGTTTTCATATATGACTGCACATTCTCATGTCTAATTGACATCTCTATCAGAGTTCACTGACATCACCGAAACCAATCCTTTACTGAGTGGAAAACTGCAACTTGGCATGCCCCAATCAGAAGTGATATCAATATTAGACAACATGTCTAGAATATGTGAACAGGATGATCTATTCACTACAGCAAATTTTCCATCTTGTCAGACGCGAGGACAAGAATGACAAAATGAGTTTCCAGTGATTGAATGCCGTCTTGCTAGGTAGGCTGGGTGGAATGACAAATTTCTTGGCTTTGATTGAATACCAGAATGAGACTAAATGAACGAGGAATCTGAAAACTGATGGAAATGAAGAATGGATCATACTTCAAAAAGGAAATTAGAATAATTAATCAATTACAGAAATTACAAAACACAGGTAGTTAAGTATTTTACTACAAATGTGGTACACAGTGTTTTTTAAAAGTTGATGCTACTACGATAAAATTACAATAAAAAAACTTCTTTTGGGATCTGTTACAACACTACATTTAATCAATATCCCCGATAAAATCAATGGCGAATCTTTCAATATACAATTGGCGCTCTTTCTACAACAATGAGCAAAATGTATCTTATGGGTTATTGAGGCCAGGACAATCTCGATCAGATCAGGGGTATAACACAGCAGGGTTTAGGGCTAACTGAACAATTGAATCTGTACCAGACATGCATCGGAGGAGGGGATGGTTTCTAGCAAGAGGAGAGTTTCTACTCCATACCAACCACCACCTCAGGCTATACCATGCGGATGAAAGGTCATACAACTTACGCTGAAGGTCAAGGCCATTGCCATTGCTGTCATTTTTTACACTATTCAAGTCTTCATCTCCAGAGGCTTCTTTCTTTGATTTTGATGCTGGAAAGGGTCAACAGAACGTTTTAAACATAGA
>NMRB01000523.1:259174-324687 GCA_002633025.1 Notospermus geniculatus
CCCCCCCCCCCCTATTTAAGGCAGAGCAATGATTTTTTTAGCAAGAAAAATTCAATCATATAAAAATTCGAGTATTTTGCTCTCAGATGCCAGGAAAATGCATCTAAAAGCATTTAAATTGTCAAATTTTTCTGGGAGAGGGCCCCAGACCCCCCTTTGGGCTTCGTCGTGGTTTCGGTGCTCACAACCTCTGTCGAGCTACACCCCCCCCCTTTCTGGCAACCCTGGATCCGACCCTGATAGTTCAGCCCTGAAGAGCACATTCATGACATTGCCTTCACAGGTCTCCAATTACCGGTATTAGGGCAAAAAGGCAATTTTGCTTGATAACTTTTCAAGATAAATTTGCCAAAAAGGGCCCGCATTTCTAAAGGACAACAAGGGACTAATTCTGACTTCACACTTTTACTTACTCAAATGGAATTGTTTGTTCAGGAATTCCCAGCATTGTGCAGCACGGAGAAATCATCTGTATACATGCCACACGGGCACTTTGAGTCTGATTGACATGATTGAGGACTGGAGTTGTGAAGGCCTAAATAGTGGGATTTGTTTGCCTTTTGAGGAGCAGATTGTACCAGGGCACTTCGGCAATTGAATGGGGGCAGGCAGGAAGGTACTATTGCCGTATCAACAAGTAGGCCTCTGACATTTTTAGAGGGGCACAAAGGCAAATCAGTGAGGCATCGACCATGTCGACAGGGCAATGCCTTCGTTGCCTTCGCTTAAATTGAGGCCTGACACTCCAACCTAGGCCTACTTGCTACCACCAACCATGCATGTCAACTCCCCCCCCACGGCCCCGCCCTTCCTCGCCCTGTCCCTGCCTTTTTTGGCTACCGGCACACGTTTTTATAGGCCTTGCCCTAGGCCTAGCTAGGCCTACGCCTAATTAGGCCTAGGCCTATTAGCAGGCCTAGGCCCTAATAGTAATAGGCCTAGTTAGTATAGGCCTGCTGCTGCTATCATCAATCATGGCTATGCCGATAGCGCGATACGAAGGCCTAGGCCTACCATTCCTACGACTTACGTACGCCCCGGCGGTACGGGTGCTAATTTAAAATTTTGCAACAACATCCAATCTTGCCTCACCTCAGAGGAATAGGCCTATCACAGCTTGCATTCTACTACTGTGCAAGTCGAACTCGCACTACACTACTGATGACATGGTCATGCACGCACATGTGTACAGCATGCAAATGCACTGCAGTGCAGTGACACTGACAGTGCAGTGTCATGATGATGTGCACTGCCACTCCACTCTTGTCTGTGACAAAGTAAAAGTGAATGAAAAAGTTTTTACGAACTGGTTGGATGGACGTTAAGTTTTCGAATCCACCCACCATCGATTTCAACTTAAATGGAAAACAAAGATAGTTCTGAATGATTTTATCAGTATTTTAAAGAAACCGCGCTATTCTTTTGTGATGAAAATTACTTTCGTACCTGAAGCTTTGAAAACGCTCCAGGTAGCGTCCGCCATCTTGTTAGCATGTGCAAATGACGTCACCGATCAGCTGACCTTTATTTGTAAACAGAAGCACGTGGTGATGCAAAGTTGCTTAGTTTGTAGACCACCTTGCAGTGAGCATGAAGCCTGCTTCAGTGGGCTACTTAGCTTGTTGCAGACTTGTACCCGATCCTTAAAACCTGGGCCCGTATGCATAAACGTGGAATTAGCTTATTCCAGGCAGGCACGGATCCAGAGGGGGGCGGAAGGGACGTACGCCCCCCCTATTTTTGGCAGAGCAATGATTTTTTTTTGGAAGAAAAATTCAATCACATAAAAAATTCGAGTATTTTGTTCTCAGATGCCAGGAAAATGCATCTAAAAGCACTTAAATTGTCAAATTTTCCTGGGGGAGGGCCCCAGACCCCCCGTTTCGGCTTCTTGCTTTCGTTGTCTGCCGACTCTGTCGACCCCCGCCCCCCCTTTCTGTCAACCCTGGATCCGTGCCTGCCAGGTATAACCTAACGTTATAACGTGAAGCTATATCTGGAATAAGCTTATTCCACCTTTATGCATACGGGCCCGGCCCTGCGGTGGACCAGTATCAATTGGCCACCATTTTTGGAGGAATTCTACCAGTGACGTCACTTGGAAATTTTATGTAAATTCATTCAATACCGGTACATAATACATGTATGTTGCTTCTTATTTTTTCAGTTGGTTCTGAACTAACCCAGTTTTTCCCCTGTGGATACTCTTTCTTTTCAAAACAGCCCCCAGCACCAGCTTCATTCTGGAAAAATCTCATTTATGAGCAAAACTCAGTATTAAAATTTTGCAACAGAGCAGATAAAAACTGTAGTACAAGAAAAGTATATATTTACTTATATATCATATAAATATGACAAACATTTCTTGATGATACCTATGATCCAAATACATCACTGTACCTCACATAACAAAAATTCATAATTGTGCCTTTGTGAATTTTTAAGGGACCATCTCAAAATTGTTTTGATGCCAAAAAAGATGAAGTGACTTAGTCTAGGAGGGGGAGGGGTTCTCGATTTGGGGAAGCCCACTTCACCTTTTTTGAAAAAATTGGAATCACTCTTTTTTGACAGGAGAATGACTTTTTTTATATGCAGTCTTCAGAAATGAACAAGGTTCTGGCTACATGGGCCTACTATGGACTGTATGAGTCAGAGCTATAAACCTCTCACTTGGGGTAAGGCCAATCTCAAGTGCCCACTTCATCTTTTCAAGGGGGAGGGGGGGTCAAGGAAAAGATGAAGTCACTTCGTCTTTTTTGGCATCAGTGTAATTTTGATAAATAAAAAGTCAATTTCCAGAATGTTTGCAAATTTTCGACCCCAACCGGGGTCTTCTTCAGGCTGGAACTTTACAATCTGAAACTCTAGAAAAGACTGAGCTGAAACCCAAATGTAGATCTGAAGTATCCAACCCAAACAGGACGGGTCAGAAATTAAGGAATGAAAAGAGTCCAAGCCCCAAAAATAATTTTGTGTAATTTTGAGATGGCCCCTAACATGACATACTACATGGTGTTATAAAACATTCCTAGAGATGTACAACAGTCTTATTACTGTGCCATTCAGTTCCTTTTCTTATCTTTTTCTAGAGCCTTTGGGAGAGGTAGTGAACTCAGGAAATTATACTCCATGATGAAGTCAGTTATTTCTGTTGGTAACCATTGATTCAACAAAGCTGTGACCTGAAAAGAATGAGAGTAGAATAAGAAATCTGGTCAATGACTGCTATGCACGACTTCCAATGAAAAAGGATGCCCTCTGAACTCTTGGGAGATTTCACGTCACCTAAGCAGTATATATATACCTTGTAAATATCAAATGTGAAGAGTTCATATATTCCACGACTTGCCCCAATCAGATACCGTTCCCTTGGATACTGTGCAGCGACAGCATCTACCATTTTCTTGAGGACAGGTTCAAGAGTTGGAGGGGTGTGCTTTGCCTGCAGATCTAAGTCCCTTTCATAGGCATCCACGTATTCCTGTCCATAGTCTGCTCTAAGCTCTTCATCCATTTCACCCCAGATGGTTTTCAATTCTTCTTTGTAATTCTTTCCCTGGAAGTCAAACAGTAAAATGTTCATATGAAAGCTTGGCAACAGTACAAGAGCCACTAAATGTAATTTCTGTGGTAGATACTTGCTCACAATTGGCATATAACCAGTGGCACTTGATTTTACAGATTTTTGTGGATATACCACTGTATGGACACTACCATCATGATACTCACATGTGTTGGTTTAGTAAGTAAATTAGTTGTACCCTCGAAATTCGATGGCTCCACGACGACGACTGTAACATCCCAACGCTTCATCTCAACTCGGAGAACATCAGAAAATGCTTCGATGCCATGAGCTGAGATGCTGCAAGCGCTGCTCAGAGGGAAACCAGCCAGTCCTTTTACACCGGTGATGTTTACAATGCGACCTGGAAATGGTAATCATTTATTATCCAATAGTTAGCACTGATGCACATCCCTGACAGTCAAACTGAGTGTGTTTAATTTCTCATCACCTATTTCCCCAAATCCTGAATCCGGCCTAGCTCACATTACATTTTCTCACCTTTAGCCCTTCTAATCATTTTGAGACAAGCTTTAGTGGCTCTGATTGTTCCAAATAAATTGACGTCAGTCTGTTTTTTGTACATGTCCATAGTACACAGTTCTGTGTCACCATATACATTGATGCCAGCATTGTTTACTATAGCCCACAATTCTGGAAGAGAAAAGTCATTACTACATGAGATCAGAATTTCATTTGAAACTAGGTGTATCACTGACTTCTTGATAAAAAATATGCCATTTTAGGTATAAGAGCTAAATTTATGATAGCCCAAACCTTATAAACAATGAGTTCTGATCTCATAAATGAATATCAACCAAGTGACAAACCAGGTTCCACCTTAGGACACTACAAAGAAATACAAGTAAAATCGTTCCTAAAAGATGCATGTTGATTGTTTACCATAGTTAGTTTTCTCCTGAATGAACTGAACAGCTTTCTCAATGCTTTCATCACTGGTAACATCAACACCAAGAATATGACACTGGTCTGAGGTGGAAGCTTTCAGCTTATCTGCATCTCGTCCATGTGGCATTAAGCATCCAGCGAATACAATACAGCCAAGTTTATCCAAAGCCTTGGCAAGTTCATGTCCAAGTCCTGGAGGGAAAAAGAAAGAAAGTGTTTTTTTACATCTGCGAACATTTTATTGTCAACTCGAGGCAGTGGGCCTCCCAAGGTAATCTGGAATATTAATCAAATCAAAAGGACTAAAATTGTGTTTCTACAACAAACTGGCTGACTCAATTATCTCAATGTCAGGATTCAAATTAAAACAAAATCGGTACCCCCCCCCCCCCATTCTCAGTGGTCTTGGTGAGTCTGAACATCTCACAGAACTGGATGAAGTAATCTAATGATCCCCTTATACCATATATCAAATCCAATGACTCCACAACCTACCTGTATCACAACCAGTCACAAACACTGCCTTCCCCTTTAAATCGAGGTGTTTGGGCTGGAAATGGATCATCGCTGCCAAACCAAACAAAATATACATCCACATGATGAACATGGCAGTTTTGTTCTCTTCATTATAGCAGTATATGATGGCTGCCACCAAGAGGAAGATCGACCCGACAAGCCTTTGGGCCGACATGCTGAATAAATACTCTGAAATTGAAGTTATAGATAAATTCAGGATAATTGACGATTTCACTGTTGACATTAACGTTTATGACGGAGTCTGAAAGTGAAGAGGTAATGTTGGTGATGGTGGTCAGACTCAGGCTCAGCTCCACTCATGGAGGTATATACCTCCATGCTCCACTCAGGCCTTGCCTCATGCCTGTTTTTGGTATAGGCCTGCAGAAATCATGACATAGACCTTTGGAGTATTTCCAATAATTATAAGAATGGGGAAATAAATGTAGTAAATACAACAAAAAAACTGTTTTTCTCTTGAGAAATGGTTTCTCGCAATATATCACTAGTCATGTAGGCCTATTGCATTGGATCATGGAAGTAGGCCTATTTACACAGCACAAAAAGGAGGCACCGGCATATCAATCATAGGCCTACCACGGAGCTTGGAATTCCTCCAAGCATGGAGGTACCCCCCTATCTCCATGATCACACACACTGTCTGTGGTCTACACACAAATACCATGATACTTTGTATCAATCTATCTAGGCCTAGGCCTTGGGCTCATTCTCGGATTAGATGTGATAAAAACTGCGATATCAACATTTCCTATGAAGATTTTGATGATTTGAATAGTTCAATATCGAGAATTATACTTTATTCAAGATTTGGGGAATGACTCTCACAATTTGCAGCCAATCAACGAGTTGAAAACAATGATTTACTGTCTGAACCGAATAAATATCACAAAGACCATGAAGACTTTGGCATGCTGGGGAACCCCTCAACGATGACGTCATTATCATTTTAGTGGGATTCCCTTTCCCGCGTTCAAAATCGCGGCAAATTTGAAATCGTTGGACAATCTGAACGTCAGAGAACGATTCGTGCCAACATCGTAACTCTGACGTATATCGGACAGCGCCATATTGCTCCGTGGACTACTTTGATGAAGATCGGTTCGACAAGACTGTTCAAACTATCTATTTGAATGATCTAAGTCACCAATTAGGCATTGTGAATGTTGCTACATATAGAAAAATGAGTTGAAGCATGTTACCTTACTTGATGAAGGGTTAGTCACGCTATAACAGCACGTTGAACTTCTCAAGTGGTGAAGCTATGGCGGCCATTGTTGTTTCGTGATCGAGGTGGGGAGGGGGAAACAGTCACCTAATGCATACGAATTTTTCAATAAAAATCNTTTGGGCCGACATGCTGAATAAATACTCTGAAATTGAAGTTATAGATAAATTCAGGATAATTGACGATTTCACTGTTGACATTAACGTTGATGACGGAGTCTGAAAGTGAAGAGGTAATGTTGGTGATGGTGGAAACAGTGAGTCAGACTCAGGCTCAGCTCCTCCACTCAGGCCTTGCCTCATGCCTGTTTTTAGTATAGGCCTGCAGAAAACATGACATAGACCTTGGAGTATTTCCAATAATTATAAGAATGGGGAAATAGTAAATACAACAAAAAAACTGTTTTTCTCTTGAGAAATGGTTTCTCGCAATATATCACTTGTCATGTATTGGATCATGGAAGTAGGCCTATTATCAGATTATACACAGCACAAAAAGGAGGCACCGGCATATCAATCATTTAGGCCTACCATGGACATGGACTATGGAGCTTGGAGGAATTATACTGACAGCATTCCTCCAAGCATGGAGGTACTAGTACCCCCTATCTCCATGATCACACACACTGTCTGTGGTCTACACACAAATACCATGATACTTTGTATCATTCAATCTATCATGTCTGAACTCATTCTCGGATTAGACGTGATAAAAACTGCGATCTCATCATTTCCTATTAAGATTTTGATGATTTGAATAGTTCAATATCGAGAATTACACTTTATTCAAGATTTGGGGAATGACTCTCACAATTTGCAGCCAATCAACGAGTTGAAAACAATGATTTACTGTCTGAACCGAATAAATATCACAAAGACTTTGGCATGCTGGGGAACCCCACAACGATGACGTCATTATCATTTTAGTGGGATTCCCTTTCCCGCGTTCAAAATCGCGGCAAATTTGAAATCGTTGGATAGTCATGATAGTCATTGACCCGTGACACGCTTGATCGCCGAAAGCCAGGAACACGTGACGTTCCTCCCACTATGTGTGGCAGGAAATGGTAAAGAACCCTCCTTGACTAGGCTATTGTATTCAGGAAAGTTAGGCCTACGCTGTTGAAGTCTGTTTTCAAGCGTTTCCCCACAAGCGGGGAATGTTGGCCTAGGCCTATGCGCCTATCCCGGGGCGCCTATGCGCCTATAACCTGGTCCGACGGTGGCGCTGCACGAATAGTATTAAGTGCCACCGTCGCATTTTGGTTCCCTCAGTCACCGCTAGCGGTGACTGAGGGAACCAAAATGCCACCGTCGGAGCCCAGGGAACCAGGTTAATGCGCCTACTATTGCCAGAGGCCATGGCGGGTGTCTATAAAAGTAAGACCTAAGACCCAACTATAAAAGTATCTATAGTGCCTTCTACATTCTAGTTTCCGTCGAATGACTTTTCCAGTGATGAGTTGCATCATTGTTGACAAGGAGCATGCAACACATGTAGTTACAATGCGGGTTATTTATACCTGCATGTACACCAACTAAAGTAACAAAAAACACGCAGCACATGTTTACATGAATCACAGCTGCGCTGCTGAAGCTGCTTTCATTGTCTAATTCAAGGTAAAAGGTTATCCGGAGTTCAGGACGCGCCGGAGGACCGAAATAGAACTCAAAAGCTAGGCGATTCCAGTGATCATGCGCACCGCTTGGTAAACCACAAGAATACCCAATTCCCAGGACCCAATTTCCCTGCTGTTTTACTGAAAGGTTTGTTTCTCAATGCGCAGATCAAACCTTTGCCGGTTTCTTTGCCACTACTTATTCTAGTTGGCGGCCCAACGTTTGTTTTTAGCAGATTCTTTGCAGTTTTCAAGAGGTGTTAGGGGGAGGTTCCAAAGACGCACCAGCCATGAATCAGCCCATGTGACTATTATATAAGCGCTATTCACGCAAGCATTGCATTTTTATCAAGGCATTATTCTTTTCTCTTGATCTGTGGAATATTAATATACATAATAGAATAGAGAGACTATTCAATGGTCGACCCGACCACAGCAATTTAGCCTCAAGATCGATCCTGGGTGAATTATTTTGTCTCGGTCCCAAGCGTTTCCGTTCCGAAGGACATTTGTGTTTGTGTCCGCCTCGGACCAGCAGACGACAAGATATCCACTGACCAGGGAGGACTGTTTGGACTTTTCTCAGACGATTCGTGGATTATTCAGTTGTGACACATTATAGGCCTAGGTCGGACTGGCTTGAACAATCGTGAGTAGCCCATATTTCGCCATGGCGTTTCTCCTTCCAATTTTGGCGTCCCTGTCTATATTATTTACCGGTGTTTTTGGCCAGTGTCCAGCCGCAGACCACTGCAGCTGTACCGGCAAGGATGTCGTTTGCAAGGGCGTGGACAATTCTGCTAAGTTGGATGAGATTTTGACAAGTATGGCTGGAAATAATACCGATACGGAGAATCTCTCCTTTATTGATGGAAATATCGTCTCGTTGAGGAAAGACATGTTCAAAGGTCTTGCTAACTTGAAGACATTGACTTTCGTGAATACGAAGTTTGCCGGTAGCTCTGGATTAAACGAGGAGGCCTTCAATGGGTTGACCATGCTGACGACGTTCAGGCTTACCAAGAACAATAAAGATGAGCACGGGGAAGTACCCATCAAGTTCCCTGAGAACATCTTCAAGCCGCTCACTGGACTGAAATTGCTGCAACTTGATAACAATCGTTTGGCTGTGTCACCAAGTCGAGGCGTTTTCAATGGGTTGGAACAATTAGAAGTCCTTGACCTCTCAGCAAACAACATCAACAAACCTGAAGCAGGTACCCTTTCCGTCCTGAAGGGTCTAAAGACCCTGATTCTCACGTCGAACGGCATCAATTCTCTGTCTCCTGATGTCTTCACTGGTTTGGACAAATTGGAGACGTTGGTGCTTTCGAAAAATCCCGCGGTTGATTTGAAGGAAGACACGCTGTCAAAGTTACCCTCGCTGAAAAACCTCGCCTTACGCTCCAACCAACTCTCTGAAATCAATCCCCAATCATTATCTTTGGTCAAGGGGACCCTTGAAACGCTCGATTTGAGCTCAAATAACATTGCAACTGTCAAGGATAATACATTCACCGGGTTAAGTGCATTGAACTTGCTGAATCTGAGCTCGCAAACCTCTGGAATCAAAACATTCGAACCGTCTGCTTTTGCGGGACTGGACGGTTTGGTTACCTTGGATTTAAGCGGCAATGCTTTGAGTCACATGAAGCCTGCCGCCTTTGAACCAATCGCCAGCGCCCGTTTAATTCTGGATGGCAACCGGTTCTTCTGCAACTGTGAAATGATGGAAATGAGAAACTGGATTCTGACCAAGTCGAAAGCTACCAAAGTACGGTGTTCTTACCCGCCACGTCTCATCAACAAGAACATTGTTGATGTAGACCCCGTTGCAGACATTGGTTGTAAACCACCCAGGTTCACCAAACTGGATGAAGAGGTTCGCGGTGAGGAAGGTACTACCGTCACCTTCTCGTGTGCCGTTTCTAACCGCCATGAATTACCCGACATGTCCTATACCATCTTGTCAGGAAACCCACTCCCTGTCAACAGATCTCAGGTCGAGATCAAGAATTCCAGCGATACGGACAACTACCACACCATGACGTACATTTTCACTGTCTCTAATGTTACTCAAGCGGACAATGGACAGATCAGATGCACTGGTAAAGGTTCTTACGCTACAGTAACGGGAGTATTGGATATCTCCTACGGTCAGACGGGGCTTCCTCTCTGGGCCATCATAGTCATTGTCGTAGTCATCGTATTGCTCATCGTTATTGTCATTGTTAGTGTTGTTCTATACAGGAAGAGGAGGTACGAAGCTGTCCGACAATAAATTGTTAAGAGGCCACCCGAGGACGAACAAATTGAACTCAAGAGAACAAACGTAGAAACGCCACACCCAATCTACAGGGCAGACCACCCTTAAGCTTAGCGCACATGTCCGACAAAACTCAATGCGTTAGGGGTGTCTGTTAAATCGACTGCCCTGGCTGAATGACGAGTCGACAGCGTTGGGTCAGTCGACTTTAAAAACACCCCTAACGGATCGAGTTTTGTCGGACATGTGCGCTTAGCCTAAAGCAAGGTTCATTGGCGCACGGATCCGGTCCGTTTTCAGTCCGTTTACCCCTATTTTTGCGGATACGACAACGCAAAAGTCAATATGATCGACTTTTTACGGACCTGAGTCGGACAAAATCCGTGCGCCAATGAACCCTGCATAACGAAAATGTTATTAGTCACACAGGTTTCTATATGGAGTCTAAGGTTTCTATGGACTACAAGTACGATAGTTCCTACGCGCAGTGCTGACCTCGTGGTCAGCACTGGGCGTGGTTAGTCTCCGTTGTGCACTAAATGGCATTACCACGTGGTAATGGGCAAATTTTACACAAAATATGTGTAAAAGTACACAAAAAATGGGTAAACTTCGCCCATTACCATGTGGTTATGCCATTTACACGTGTCACATTTTCGTAACGGCAATAAAAGGGTCCTACGTACAGTTTCATTGTTTCCGATTCGTATTGGATTAGCAGGAAGACAGCAGCTTACCTTTTGCCTTCATCCTTTTGGCCCTTGAACCAACCTGCAATCTCTCTCTTTTGGACTCTGTGCAATAGGGCCTATATAGGCCTACGTGTTCATGTTCTCATATAGGCCTAATGCGCAGGATTTGCAAGTCGTAGGCCTCGGTATTATCCTGATCTAGGCAAAATATATACGTCTTTGAATCACGCTGGACTTCAAGGACATGTAAAGATAAGACCATGTTAAACTCCAGGTGGGCCGACATTTTTGTATATACATGTACAATGTAAAAGGGCCTAGCCTTGTTTATGTCAAAAACCCTTTTCAGGGTTTTAATATAGAAACCTCTTCATTGTAACAACGCCTCTATACATTAAATAGTGGAGAATTTTTGTCTTGTTAAGATTATGATGGAATTTCCACGACGGTCGTGACAGTGCGACGCGGATTTCACCATTCATAAGCTGCCTGTAGGCAGTGCCAACATTTTCCCGATATCTGAATAGCATCCCTCCGCAACACAATCTTCTGATCCTGTGTACTGTGGCCCACAGTCCTGTAAATCTTTTGTTGGGAGGCACTGGGAAATGGGGGTAATGACAAATATTACACCAAGGTGTGGAAGTAATAGTTGTCCAATTTGTATGGCACATCCGCTTTTCCCACCTGAAAAAAGGTGGTAGACGAGTAGGTGGGTAGATGGAAGGTGGTATACTAGGTACTTTAAGAGACTGCCGACAGTAAGGCTATCATCACTTGTGTTGAGTAACAAACCACTGAACAGAAACACCAGATAATAATCTATTTATTATATATAAATAGACCTGTCATTATTACTTGGGACAGTTACTAATATATATCACATTTTACAAAGATATCTGCAGACAATGCACAGAAATCAAGCACAAACTAAACCTATGTACATGTACATCCTTTGGCTTTTTAGTATCGAATCTCAGAAAAGTGAACATGCAGGCTAAACACAGTGTTACACGTGGACCTCCTAAAAAGTACAACTGGGGGTTACGAGGGGGTCTATCATTGTCTAGTCCAGCTTTATCTGGTAGGTACTCCTTTTAGTGTCAGCCTATGACTCAGTGCAAGGAAGCCTGAACTGCAAATCAACACCAAAGTCTGCTAAAGCATTTCCATTGCTAACATGCAACAAATAACTTTTTTAACTATGATTATAGTACACATATCACAATCAACAGACAAAAAACCACACTCAGATTTTGCAAAAAAATGAGTTGATGCTGTTGGTGGTGATTGTTTGGAAAATGAGAAGACAGAAATAAAGAAGACAATAATATTACAGGTTTGTCCCAAAAATACTTTGGTATGGTTCACTTCATTGAAAGTACCGGGAAAAAGATTTTCAGCCAGGCACTAATCTTGGGGGACATGCAGCATACAGGTACTCATCAACCAACATGGAAATGTCATTTCACATCAGCATCATGATGTCCAATGACAGCAAACTAGACTTGGAAATATTTCTGACCTAAATTCAAAGTTCTTTTGGGACAACCTGAATCATGGAGATAGCACCACTAGCATTGGGGATGATCAACCATGGAAAAGTTTATTTTGTGTCAACTAAAGAGAAGTATTATGCCAGTACCCAGTTCTGTAACCAAATACTCCCAGTTCCCTCTGGTTGGGGAGACAAGGGGTCATATGAATAAAGACTAGCAAATGCTTTTACTTCAGATTTGTACAGCATTGCCTTGTGATTTGTATTGCAAAATTCAAGTAAAAGCATTTACTAGTCTTTATTCATATGGCCCTTTAACTGGTTGGGAATACTAGAACTTTGTGAATCCAAACAGTATCAAATGCTTGGAATACTGAAACCCTTGTAATAAAACTTGTACAAGTAGGAAGTCATCTGTTATGCACATCGCATTGACTCCTCTGCACTCCAACGATGAAAGTCAGTACCTCCACTCAAAATCAGGGGGTAGGCAATCAAGTGAAAGAATAGCCTTACTCTACACTACTATGTACTTAGCAGTATATTACAGAGCAATTCCTTGAACTGACCATGTTCCCTCCGATCACTGGTTGATTTTGCTTTTACCATGATGATGTGGAATTGGAAACCCATTGGATAGTGCAATACATAGTCAAGATTTTTCCCAACAGTTTATGCCCTTTGCTATTAAAGCCATCCCCAACAGCAGTAGAATCCCGAAGACCAACATAGAATTCAATAAAACTGGCACCCAACTGTTCAAAATTTGGAAGGGGTACATGTAACTGATGGCACACAAACTATCACATAATCCAGTGTTCCAGTACTACATGTACGTCAGTGTGCTTTAGTAAAATACAGCATTATATACAGGGGAAAGCACTCTAAATACACAAGAACCTTGGCGCCAAGTTTTTCTTTTTGATAACCCGTATGGAGTAAACTTCTCTCTCTTCAATTTGAAAATGGAGATTCATATGGCAAAACGTTAACCTGTTTTCCTCTAGCTCCCTTATCTCATACCCATCCACAATTTATCAAATATCGGCAGCCCAGTTCATATCAATTGTAGCCTTTCAAATCGTCCTGCATGAAGAGATGATATCACAGGCAAGAGTCAAACTCTAAGCAGAACGTTATGCGACATGTAAGGGATGCCTGATCATGATAATTTCACAACAACCAGAACTAATGCAGATTTCTATATTACTATTATATACAAGATCTTAGTTCATCTTACGATGAAATAAAAACTGTGTGCATACCCGTAAATTTTGGAAATGGGTTGACTATGACGTTACTTTATTGGTAAAGTGCTTTTCAAAATGTCCAGTTATTTTTGCACTCATTTTACCTTGAAATGGAACCTAACCACAAACCACAAATGGGTCAGTTACATGTGCATGAGTGCATGATTATCTTGAATCAGAGTATAGACCTGAACAAGGTCCTATTAGAAGTCGGTCAGCCGTTTATTGGCATGCGCACGTAACTGGGCAATTTGTGGCTTGTGGTTGGGTTCCATTGCAAGGTCAAATGAGTGCAAAAATGACTGGACATTCTGAAAAGCACTTTTTTTTACAAGTTAGTGAGTTTCATGGACGTCTGCAAGCAGTCCTTAAAGGCACTCTCGAAATAATTACCACATGGCAAACATTGGTTTGTCAATCTAATGATAGATGGCAGCATTGTTCTGTATATTTCGGACTGTACATCTGCCCTCAAGAGAAGGACAGCAGCAACTGACATGAGAGTTGCAAACCACAATAACTAGACCGGTGCCACTTGTGATTGAACAATGTTTGAATTTAGCTAGCACACAGCACCAGGTACGCAAGTGAAATTTTGTGCAGAGTCCAACTTGTATCACATCAGACAATTTCACCAAATTTACACAAATATATTTGGCACAAGAGATGGAAATGATAACCAATAGCCTAAAGACGGTGATTTTTGTAAAATGCAAAAAATTACAGGCTGACACACCCAACATCATGTAAGATGTTAAATGAAATGGATGATTCCAGGTGGGCCAAGACATACTGCTAATAATTTGAATGAATACAACACAGGCTGCGACAGAATAAAATGGCACTCGGCAGAATTGGCTTGAATCAAGCATTTTGCAATTCACTGACCAGCAGGCCTGCATTAATATCAAAAAAAAATATACATACCTTGTTCCGTACCGTACATGTAAAGGCTGTTTCCTTACTCTTTCAGTTAGAGCAGATTACATGCCTATATATTTTCTATACCACGAATATGTAGTTGTATCTTGTTTTAATGGATTTACTGACTTGTCGCTATACGTACACGTACAGCTCATCACAGAAACACCAAAAAGCCTAATTCAAAATGTGGACAAATTATTGCTAAAAAGCAGTCAATGTAAAACAAAGATTATGGCCACCACAGAGTCAAGATGCAACAATGAATGGGTCTGCATCAAATAGTGAGTACCATCGAAATTCTCCACAAAATATATTTTTTGTCATAATCTACAAGTTATAAAATCCGAATCACCTCCCGCAGTAAATGTACACAACTATTGGTATAACGCACAAACTACAGATACGTCAGGATGCTGCGAATAACAAATAATTTAGGATAAAAACAATCATAACTGTACAAAGTCTAACAATGTCTACCATTTTTAGACGGTACATTGGTGACATTCTATACACTGTTTTTCACTACAACATGGCTAAGTAGGTTTGTACATAGTACACAATCATGACATTATTCCCATGTTTGATCTGAAGTTATGTTGCTGCGGGGTAGTCCAGGCGAGAATCAGGTTTGAGCAACACACACGTGTCTGTTTGATAGAAAAATAGAATGAAATGTCACTTTGAGATTTCTGACAGCATTGCTTGTAATCCTGAACTTTATTTTGACCAATTTATCCCGTATGATGATCCTGCAGCAGCAAATTTGACAGGTTCGGTGGATTTATAATCTTCCTGCACCACTGAAGGAAATTCGGAAGTCGCAGCTTCCATTTCAAACGAAGCAAGCTTGATATTTCCCCAAGTCCACTAATACCAAACACACTTCCAGCAACATCCAGGGAATCCTGCTTTATGCAGTCTCTTCAGATTGAAGTTCCAAAGCCAGCCTGACTCAACTCTCTTCAGGCAAAACTTCTTGAATCCTGTTAGTGTGATCAATAAAATCCAGTCTTGCCCAGTCCTGCTAATGAAGTTCCATGGGCTACTTGATGTAGGCATGGAGTAGGTGAATCAGATGAAGACGCCCAAATCCTGCTCTACTTGACCATGGTTACCTTTCAGCAAACATATGAACTTTCCTATCACACTCCTTCAGGTGGCATTTCCACCTGGCACTTCCAAAGTCTCTCTTCTTAAACTTCATTCCATACACTTATCCAACTGGCATTTCCTACCTCTCTCTAGGCATATTTTAAAACCCTTTTCCAATCTTTTACCGAACTACTCAGACAAATTCCAGAAGAATTTCTTCTACTCCCTACTGATGAAAATGGCCAGACCAAACTATCAAAGCAGGGCATTGCCCTCCAACTACTCTGACAAATTTGTATCTCACAATTCTAACAATTCACAACTCATTCCTCATGTATTGCTCAGAATTGAGTTCACTCCCAGTAGTTGATAGTATCACCACCAACACTGAGGCATAATCTTCACCAGGCATCCTACAAATTTCTTGGGGAAATCCTTGAAGCAGAGCACCATGGAGAATTCTCCATCAACAAGACCTGTTAATCGCATCACTTGTGGTGCACTACTTTGATTTCTCAAAGAAATAGAAGCAACAATCACCTCAGTTTCAATATATCTGAGTTGTGTAGGCCAGGATGCTGTGCTTCCTTTTCATCAGTCTCATTGCTCTACTGGACTGACAACCCTTAAGCCTCAGTCTCTTCTTCCTCTTCTAAATTTTCCATCACCTCTTTATTATTGGCTTCATCTTCATCTTTTTCCTCTTCGAGTTCCTTCTCTTTTTCCTTTGCCTGCAGTTCGTCCTGCTGTTTCCAGTAGATGTAGTTTGTTTGCAGGCAGTGGATCAATTCTGGCACATCGGAAAATTCTGTATAATGTGGAAAAACATCATTAGACTCAGTATCTTGTTAATGAGATTGAAAATCATTAGACTCAATATCAACATGTCAGTACACAATAGGCGTGTCAATAGACTCCTGAGAATGTTTATTGGGAATTTTCATATCGTTTACTTCCCTTGAATTTCACGCTGAACAAACTTACCATCCCACGCATTGAACATGTCTGTCAGGAAGTAATCTATAAAACTGATCTGTGACTTGGGGATGCTGCACGTTTTACGGTCGAACACGGGCATCATGATAGGCAAACCTCTTGTTCGCTCATCATCAGTCTGAAATTGAAGACAAAGAAGGTCCAACTCCAACCACATTTAACTTTACATCCAGCAGCAGTGAGGTGCCACTTAAGTGACATTGCCATTCAAAGTCCTACAGCAGCACAGAAGTTTCTCCATGACCAGGTATTGAGCAGCAGGGCTTTCAGATGTCTATAGTCATGCTGACTGAATTCAAGAAATTTAGCAAATCAATCAGACAAACCTGATTAAAGTACTCCTCTGATATTCTTCTGGCCCACTCCTGACACATTTCTAATGGCCTCGTAGGATTTGAGATGTCTGCACATTTGATGAGCATCCGTCGTACCACCATCCTATTTTCAGGTGTCGAGATACCATTATTCAGAGTTGGACTTTCTGTTGATGACTCACCAGCACCTGCACTTTGCTTGAAAACAAAAAATTCTCAGTCAGAGCAGTGAATTTTATCATCACTGTTTGTTAGTTTCATAAAATATGAAACTAACAAACAATGATGAAGTTCTGGCAAGTTTGTATAGTCCCCACCCAAGACGACAATGACAATCCAAAGAACAAAACATGAAATCCCGGTCCATTCCATGGCCATTCCTGGCATAACAAGTCACTGAAGTGTTCTCAAGAAACGCCCTTCGATGACACCACGCATGAAAGTACAAGAGACTTGGAGCTGGATGTGGCCGAGGCCTCGTTAGAAATCAATGCAACAGCATTGGGGACAACATCGTACTTACAATTGAAGCCGCATCATCGGGGTCCTTACAATAGACCTTAACTATATTGTTGACAAATTTGGACAAGTGTTCAAAATGCTTCTGCATCTCAGTAGCCAACACCATGTCGATGATGGCTTGACGAATGGCACGGTAATCATCACGATCTAAGCTTTTGAAGATGTTCACACGGTCGTCTTTCGCTGTCAGTTGGAATGCTAAAGCGGCGTGGTGACTCTCCAACACAGCCCTATAAAATTAAGAAAGAGTATTAAAACAGGTACTGTATAGCACCAGGGGAATATAATATCGGGCAGGGCATGGTGCCGCTCTTCTTCCATTACCAATGGATCTTAAATTAACAGAGATACAAAATGATGACAACTGCAGGGACGCCAAAAGAACTGAAATCAATTGAAGGGAGTAATTGGTCATAAACAGTGCAGAAAAAATTTTAAGTTTCATCTTGGAAACAATTATTTTACCAAAGAGACCTAACATCACCACAATAACTTACAAGTCATTGTAAAGCACAGCAAGATCTGACCCTGAATTTACTAAGAAGGCATTGGTCTTGCCTGGGTGATCGACGTCATGGATTATGGCGGCAATTAAGGATGCTACCTCATCAAGCTCGTCAAATATATTCTGAAAATGAAGGCAGTGAAAGTGCAGTAAGAGCTATGTGACAAATGCTTAACAGCAGCATCCGAGTTAGCTTAAGCTGGGTGTGCTCTTGAACTCTCACACAGCCTGCCTCACAAGGAGAAACATGGGCACGCATTTTTGGCTTTTCTTTTTACAGTTGTCCAAAATTTGGGCAGACACAAATATAAATGTTTATTTTCGCCTCCTCACCTACCTTGATCTTGTCCCGTTCAAGGAAGTACGCCGAAGCCTGGAGTACATCTGCCGCATGTGTGGAGTTATGGTACGGGTTACTCGTATGGTAATTTGCTTCAATAACCTGTAGCCAATTCCTGAGTGTTGTCTCATTCACCTGCAGGAACTCACCGACACCAAACCGATTGAAAATTTTCAATCCAAGATACACCAGAGGCCTGAAAAAGAGAAACGAATCTCAATAACCTTGGCTAACCCTCTCCAATGATCGTTCGTTGTAAAGGACATATAACGTTTTTTTCGAATTCCTACCTATTTTGTGAGAGTCGTTCAAGTTCAATGATGTTGAAATCCCAGTTTCCATCTGAGTCAAGAGTGCCTTGGATGTCTTCTGGGATCTGCTGTAGACAATTGATGCCAGTTGGACTAGATGGTATGTGGTGGTCTGAAAAAAGGGACATGATTTCAGGAGTGACCAATGAAGCACTCTGAGAAAACTGAGTGCAAGCTGTTCTGACATCAGAAAGGTACCGTATCAACAACATGGCGATTGTATGGTGTATAGTGTTTGCAAGCATGTGGAAGTAAACAGAAGCTGCACTTACGGTGTTTCTGAGATCCACCAAAATTTTCTGTGTTTGACAACCGTCGTTTTATCCCCTGCTGCAAAAACCAAATAATTATGGGTTAGAATCAAATGGTGAATTCTATGTCGGCCCCCAGCCCAGCCACTGTAAAATGGTAAGAGTAGACTGCAGAAACTGACGAGGCAAAGGAATGCTGGTAACATAAATGCCAATAGCAATAGAATCAAATAAATGCATAGAAGTTACTAGAAAATTTCAGATTCCATTTGTCAGTGATCACACAGCATCAGTGAGGTACGTTGTGATTCCCACCGACAAATGAACTATCTCGGCACAATTTGACTTCTCTTCATCAGAAATATCAAACGTGCACAGAGCGGAACAGATTATCAATCTTAAAAAACATTGAAATTATAGCTTAAAGCTCTGCATATACCTCACTTATCTTGATCATATCATCGCTGTGTCCACGCTGGATGCCACAATCACATGCACAGGCAACATCAAGCGAACGTCCGCAGATGAGCACAAGAACACGAAGATGGCGTGAGGAGAGACAACATAGATACACCAGATACACCACAAGAGACACCAAGCGTGCAATGGAAAAAACAAATGCATGCAATTAGAAAGAGTCAGCAATAAAAAACAAAACAACAGTCATAACTTAGAATTTTGATTTTCAAATTTGTTTGTACATTTCATTTATTAACCAAACAATTTCCCTTGCATGGCGGGGGGGGGGGGGTTGTTAACTGTGACTCTTAATGACCCATTAGACTTAATTACCCTTATTTTCTTGACATTAGGATTTTCACAAGTTTTTCGCTGATGTCATGGACATCCACAAAGTAAAAACACATGTGGGAGGTGGGGTGGAGGTCCGTGATTCCTCGAGAAACTCCTATTAGTGACTCGAGATCTCCTTGAACTCAGAAAAATACCAGCGGGTGTGAAAAAGAATACCCCAGAATATCTAAAATTAGACACGGTGAGTGTGGAAAGTTTTTATTGTGACAGTGAAGGTGATGCACATTTAACACCTTGCCAATTCCTTCCTGCTTCATGTGTGGTACTGAGAATGAACTTTGGCTGTAATCCTAACACAGGATTCTTGTAGAAGTGACATTTAGTCCATTTATTGTACCCACAGTAGTCAGGAATCAGCAGGTAATTCCATGAAACAGACAACTTTTCATTTCCAAGTGGTAACTAACCATTTCAAAGTGTTTGACCTGATCTGTTCTTATTCGCTGTAACAGGATGCAAGAATTGGAGTAAACTAGGTACAAATCAATACAGACGACCAGAACTTAACACAATGATAAANGGGTCGAAACAAAGCACAGGGGGTCTGAATGTCTCAGAGGAGTGATATACTCCGATGACTTCCGACACAGATTTTTGAATGTTTTGGCTGCAGAACTTCTGTAGTTAATAGGCCTGCGCTGCATGCCAGGGTGGGCCTATACACCTCCTCGCTATAAAAATCATCATAATGTTCAAAGTTGAAGTATGATAAAATAAATATTTCACGTCAAGCCATGAAATAATGGAAATTATTCGTCAGGTCAAAAAATTATTTCCCTCGGCTTCGCCTCGGGAAATAATTTTTTGACCTGACGAATAATTTCCATTATTTCATGGCTTGACGTGAAATATTTATATATTATCAGAATTTCGATAATTTGAGATTTTTCAGTTTTGCACAAAATGTTGATATCAGTAGACAGAGCTCACCTAAAAACCAAGATATATGAAGTTTTGGAACGTTTCGCCGAAACTGGTAAGAAGTTAGGTATGTTTTTCAAAATATCAAAATTTTAATACTTTGAAAAAGACGCAATATTTCTGCCCAGTTAAGGCAAAAACTCCCAAAATGTTGTAAATCCAAATTCTGACGTTAGCTTTATCTAATGGCCTCAAAATTTCCTACAAAACACGAAAATCTCAAATTATCACAATTTTGATAATCTCAAATATCTCAGCAACCACTCAACATATTTTGATGAAACAAAGCCCAAAATCCTTAGAAAGTTCCACTCTATCACATCTGCACCAAAAATCACACAAATATTACATAATAAGAAGTTTGATTTTTAGTGTGTTTTTCTAATGAGCTATTACGATATTTTCAAACTTGCAAAATTTTGATGCAGAAATATGACCAACAAGATCTATTTTCATGTGGAACAAACCGTGTTTGAATTGGCCCAGTAGTATTTGAAATATTCAAAGTATCAGGTGTAGATAAACTAATGTCCATGACTGTACATGTACATATGTAGTAATAAAAATAACATTAAACGACCATGCATTGAAAAAGACTCTAATGGGAACCTGAAGATGAACATCAGAGACTAAACACAGTCAAACACTCATATCAAGAGTATAGATAGGAGCACCACAAATACAGTGGTTGAGAAATGGACTTGAGAATGAGACGTCATGGGTTTGATTCCCAACTGAATCTCAATGGGTCTGAAAGGATCAAGTGATGCACTGAATGAGCTCTGCTCTTGAGTCCCCAGAAAGGTTTCTGGAGAGTCTGGGCTAATAATTGAAGTGTTTTGGGACTGTATTGAAAAGCACTGTACAAAAGCTTCACATCATGATTATTTATCATAAATCTCAATCACAATAATAAACATTTTACAAAATTCTTGACATATCAGCAAACTCATATATGAAAGTGAAATATTAAAGATGAAACATACCGACATAAGTCCTCCCACCAAATCTGTTGTCATTTGATCCTCCTCTTTAACTTGCTGAGTATATAACGGCGAGTAGAGTTCAGTCGTTCGGAGTATTTCTAAGACTTTATCTAAAGCCTGTGCAACGGTGTATGGGCTGTTCTCCTGGGCTGCATTGATGATGTTGATGACCTGCACAAGAAAAACAGAATAGCATTCTCCAGAGTGTGGTTTGGTATTTTTATATAAATTTGTCCTGAAAACTCAAATAAATTAACTTGTTTCTATTAAACAGCCAATCAAACTTAAAGAGAATTTTCCAGAAAATCATGTTATCAGTTGTGTGTTAGTTCCCGGGGGGTTCACTCCCCATAAAGTGTGTTGCACATCAGTGTACTCCACTTTTTTCAGCTGGTAACAGCAATTTTGAATCCCCACCCCCACCCCACCCCTTTACCCTTTTTGGCTGGGTACTTTTCAATCCTCACCCCCTAAAGCTGGGTACTCTGCAATCCCCACCCCTAATGGCTGGGTAATTCGAAAGACGTTTCAAATGGCTTTTTGCAGGACACATGGACCACACTAGGCAGGGGAGGGCTTAAGGCGGGGGGAGAGTGTCTTTTTATGTATTCCCGTGGGCTTTCTGCGGGGTTATGGGTGAAATAGGGGGGCTTATTCGGCCCCGCGCGGGACCCGCCGATACGGCTCGAAAAACACCCTTTACCCGCAATTTTTGGTACGCTGATGTGCAACACACTTTATGGGGAGTGACCCCCTCGGGTGTTAGTTGGAGACTTGATGCAAGGTCGAGATAAAAATGTCCAGCGACACTGTGCTCACCTCTGCTGATAAGTCTCTGTGGTACCGGTACCGGTTAAGTAAAATTGTGACTCTCATGATGAATGATGAAAGATCAGTACAGATAAGATAAAGGTGAATACACCAAAGTATTAATTTTTATGATGATCAGTAATAATCAATCAACGACATAAACTCAGCTGATGGCCGTCAGACGGAGTGTGATTTGTGAATACAATTCAAGAGTTTGTGAACAAACTGCTTTGCTAACATTAAACCAACTTAACCTTTACTATTGATGAGATATGAGCTGAAGCCAATTTTTCAAGATGGCTGCCTGGTGGCCATGTTTGAAGTCCAATCGAACCAAAATTTGGCGTACATGTACAGGACAACAACATTTAGCCATGGTTACAGCATCCCAGCTACTAACGTTTATGAGGTATGGGCTGCCTGGTTTTCAATATGGCTGCCTGGTGGCCATATTTGATGTCCAATCTAACCGAAATTTGCCATACATTTAGAGGGTACCTAAATACATGGTTTGGCATGGTTATAACATCCAACCCACTTATATTTATGAGATATGGGTCAAAGTCATTTTTTCAAGATGGCTTCGTGGTGGCCATATTTGAAGTGCGATTGGGTCGAAATTTGGTGCACTTGTTGAGGGTGCCTAGATATATCTTCACACCAAAATCACTCTACGTCAAATAGCCACGAAATTTGCCACCAAACAGTGGAATTTTGAACTTTTGACCTCTGTGACCTTGAAAAGTGGGTCAAATCAAAAACCCGGACATATGTGATGTTGTCTCACCAAAGGAACCCAGCATTAAAATTTCATGGTTCTAGCTACCAGTGTTCAGGAGATATGGCCAAAAGGTTTTCACAAAGCGCCCCCTACAGACCAGAGTGTAAAATTAGCAGCACTACGTTTTGGTCCAGAGATAGTTTTTACCATAGGGAAGCTGTACACCAAGTTCCAAGTTTCTTATCTAAGCCAAGCAGTTTAGAAACGTGCCACCCCTGTTAACGACGACGACGGATGACACGCCATAAGAAAAGTTCACCTCACAGAGGTGAGCTAAAAAGTCTGAGGAACATTTCTCACATTGACATAGAAAATGTTTATCGTCCACAGACGCAAAATGATGTCATTATGCTTTACCTTGGTTATCGGAGCTTCAATTGTCATTGAATGAATTCTAGCCATGGATTCTCTGCGATGAGGTAGAGGGTGAACGCCGCCTATGAAAAGAACAATCAATTTTAAATTCCATCTGGACATCAGCAATTGTTGCCCAAAAATCGTCGATGCGTCTTGAACTAATTTTGATCAAGACTAGAAGTTACACGGCACTCCTTCAGCTGCGAAATATTGATATTTATTCATAATTTGACCAAGTGTTTGTCTCCAAATGTGACCCACACTGTCAAAAGTATGGGTATGGGTGCTTGTCGCAAGTCATCATCATTGGTCATTAGTTTATTCAACTAATCATTGCTGTCCACTGCTATTGTAAACCTGCAGAGATGTACATTTCAGATATTGTGTGTGTCCTTTCCTCCATTGCGACGAGCGCCTATTTTTACTGGAGCAGGTCACAAATAAGGATTTTAGTGCAGAATACTATAGTGTAGGTATTAGATTTTGATGATCATTACCAGGGAGGCTACTCAGCATTCCTTCAGCCTGAAACGTTGACATAAGACCACAACTTGACCAAGTGCGATATTTCACAATAAGGAGTGCAGACACTACGGTCCGAATTCACCAAGGGTGATCATCGCGCGATTAAGACTTAGACGCGTGTACCTTCTTCAAAAGCATGGTGGAAGTGATCACCCTTGGTGAATACGGCCCTACATGTATATACGTATATAGCATATTAAGAGCAAAGCTGCTTATGTTTTTGTGGGTAGGATATTTGGGAAACACAAAACTTATTTAACAAGGACTTCATTTCAGAGATTACCATGAACTTACTGATAAACTTAGTACTTCCTACTACCACCAGATGGCTGTATGACTAAGAGGCTCTAATGATGCCACTGAGATAAGGTTAGGGAACAGCAGTATACAAGTTAGGGAATGGTATGCATGACAGTGGAAATAAAGTTAAAGACACTCATGCAGGTATCAAGATATCTATGGCCAGTGTAAATTATTTAAATCTGATGCAAAGAAGCTGTATTTTTCATGTGAGACCATGCATTATTGAAAGTGAGAGGAATTCAAAGAACTTCAAATGTGAGATTGCTTCTACCACAGATGATGCCTGGCAGTGCCAGAGTGCAACAGTATACATCTCGACAGTGAAGTTTTGGCGAAAAAATTTCACGAGAGAAAAAGCTGAAGAGAGAGTCTGAAGAAAAAGTGTCGGTACCAAGCCCAACTTTCCAGGTGATGCCACCCTGAGGTAATCAGTGGTTCTCAGCACTCGCTTCCAACATGTGCAGTGCCCCAAGAACCACTGATTGCCTTTTATATTTGATGCTGACGTGATTGAAAAAAATCTTGACAGGTGTCGCCAAAAATTCACACATAAAAAGCCGAGGAAGCCTTCCACATGACAGACACTATCACTAAAAGCAAATATAATCATGAAGAATATTTACTGACCATCACTGGACAGGGAGCGGACATCATACGAACCCTTCCTAAGGGACTTAAAATCATCTCGTCGCAATCCAAATGGATCTGTGATGACAGTGTCAGAGTGAAATGGGAATATGTCAGTGAGATCAACAATGGATGCATGAAGTCTGATTTGAACCATAATTTTGTTGACATCATAAATGATTGTTTTGTAACCTTAGTACATCAAGAGTCAAATGTTAGTCAAATATGCAGTTAATGTAATGTATGTCATTTTATTCCACCAAACCTTTTACTAATGCATCTGCATCATGAATTTAATTCAAAAGAACTCTTTCTGTGATACTAATGGATCATCAATCATGTCAATTGAGGAAGAAAGCAAGGTCTTCAAGACTTGAGAGGTAAGACAGAGCCATGCAGGCTTAGGACTACTGATTATACGGGAGAGGAGGATGAGTTATCGTATCCACGGCAACGAGCAACTTCCACATCACTATTCAAGTTCTGCTACCGGGTATCACATCATACTCTATTCTACGACAATTTAGACACATTCACTACAAATTTTCTAGATTGGCACTTTCACCAAATAAACGTAATTAAGATATTATGAGGTAAGTCCACCTAAACTGATTCCTCTCATAATACTTTGGTCATTCAGAGAGGTTGCTTCAGTATCTTAGTTCTGATCGTGAGTACCACAGGACAAAACTGCATCATGCTGTCCTAGGACTACTAACAGCCTGGATCATGCTGTCTGTTCTCTTGCATGGAGAAACAGAGCGAAATGTTGTTATTCAGGGTATGAGTCAAGGCGTTCATGTACCAAAGGAAGTAACAACTGTTAGGAATTGTTGTGGTGACCAATAAAATTCCAAATGCATCTCTCAAAATCAATTCATCATCCAAAACTACCAAGAGTCATGCGCCTGACCCCATACCATTTGACATACAATCTTTTTTGAAGGATTAGTGCTATTTCAACAGCAAGATTGCCTCACCATTGGTCATTTGATTGAATGAGTCTGCATCCTTCAGTCGTTCCAACTGCATGTCAAGTCTAGCAGATTTGAGTGCTACATGATGATGAACTCGCCTGAAATTGAAGAAGGTATTTGTGAGCCTTCCATATATTATGAAGAAGACACATTTACCGGTATTTGTTCATTTATCTGGTATTGTGAAATTTGCATTTCCCAGTTCACCACCATTCTGCCCACTAATGATGGAAGGATCAAGATCAGGCCAGCAGGGAGCATGATGAACCAGTGTATTAGCAATACCTACCAGTACATATTTTCAATATACAATATACGGTATAAAGCAATACATGTACTACAGCAGACTATGAACGACATGATCTTGAGTGGAGATCCTCTACCATCGGAAGGTATAGTTAGGTCCAGTCAGGTACAATCTGAAGCCTACCTAATCCCATCTTTGACCAGGAGCATCCAGGATGGAAATACTCCGAGTATTGCCGTAGTAGAAGACCGAGAGGTAAAGGGATGAAGCGCAGTGGGTTTTTTAGTTCTGCAGGGTGACCATCAAACTTACCCAGACGGTCCAGTTATAGGTATAATCCTTGAGTGTTGCTGTATACTTTCACCATTTTTCCGTTTCATGTAATATACACCTTCCCATCTCTGTGACAGAAAAACAGTCAAAACGAGGGTGAACGACTAATCAAAGGATGTTCATTGGGCCTTACAACATTCCACATTCTAATGTTATCACGCCTCCTCGAAGTGCTTTTAGCACAATGATCTTAATTGTTCAAAGTTTTCCTTCAGGAATCTTCTTGATAGGACAAGATTTCTAGTTCCGGTTCATTGGTGGGAGTGAGTGATAAACATCCCACGACAGTCATCAACTTATAAATTTGTCAACTACTCTACTTAAAATGAATATATTTGAAAAGATTCTTGAATATATCTGGCTGATTGGCCAAGATGTATCAGCAATCAGACCAACAGATCTCATACCTTTCCTTTCTTGAGCTGTGACTGTATCGTCTCCTGTATGTCATCAGTATTTTTGTCGCTCTTTGGCAGGTCACGAAGATTCTTCCCTATCAGTTCATCAGATGTGTACCCTGTCAGCCGTTCGTATGAATGATTTACATACTGAAAGAGAACCGAGTGCAAATTTGACACATCGTACAAGACGAGACTCCATCTTTAAAGGAAGTCGAGTTTCAAACATGGTGTCACCCTTTATGTACCGGTATTTATTTTACCCAGTGACTTGTAGACCGGGAGACTTATGGATGCTGATGCTTACCTCAATTTCATTATCGCTGTTCGTTATTTCCACTGCTTCAAATATATGCTCTAGAGCAGTGAATAGGGCTTCGCTTGCTCGCATCTTTTGTCGAGCTCGCACCTCACAGTGTTCCAGGCTGATCAGTTCATTCAGACATGAACCTACATTACAGTTCTCGACGTATCTCTGNCCATATATTATGAAGAAGTCACATTTATTTGTTCATTTATCTGGTATTGTGAAATTTGCATTTGCCAGTTCACCACCATTCTGCCCACTAATGATGGAAGGATCAAGATCAGGCCGGCGGGGAGCATGATGAACCGGTGTATTAGCAATACATATTTTCAATATACATGTACAATATACAGTATAAAGCAATCCCATACTACAGCAGACCATGAACCGCATGATCGTGAGTGGAGATCCTCTACCATCGGAAGGTATAGAGTTAGGTTTAATACTCCAGTCAGGTACAATCTGAAGCCTACCTAATCCCATCTTTGACCAGGAGCATCCAGGACGGAAATATTCCGGGTACTGCTATAGTAGAAGACCGAGAGGTAAAGGGATGAAGTGCAGTGGATTTTTTGGTTCCGCAGAGTGACCATCAAACTTACCCAGACGGTCCAGTGATAGGTATAATCCTTGAGTGTTGCTGTATACTTTCACCATTTTTCCGTTTCATGTAATATACACCTTCCCATCTCTGTGACAGAAAAACAGTCAAAACGAGGGTGAACGACTAATCAAAGGACTCTCCAATGATGTTCATTGGGCCTTTCAACATTCCACATTCTAATGTTATCACGCCTCCTCGAAGTGCTTTTAGCACAATGATCTTAATTGTTCAAAGTTTTCCTTCAGGAATCTTCTTGATAGGACAAGATTTCTAGTTCCGGTTCATTGGTGGGAGTGAGTGATAAACATCCCACGACAGTCATCAACTTATAAATTTGTCAACTACTCTACTTAAAATGAATATATTTGAAAAGATTCTTGAATATATCTGGCTGATTGGCCAAGATGTATCAGCAATCAGACCAACAGATCTCATACCTTTCCTTTCTTGAGCTGTGACTGTATCGTCTCCTGTATGTCATCAGTATTTTTGTCGCTCTTTGGCAGGTCACGAAGATTCTTCCCTATCAGTTCATCAGATGTGTACCCTGTCAGCCGTTCGTATGAATGATTTACATACTGAAAGAGAACCGAGTGCAAATTTGACACATCGTACAAGACGAGACTCCATCTTTAAAGGAAGTCGAGTTTCAAACATGGTGTCACCCTTTATGTACCGGTATTTATTTTACCCAGTGACTTGTAGACCGGGAGACTTATGGATGCTGATGCTTACCTCAATTTCATTATCGCTGTTCGTTATTTCCACTGCTTCAAATATATGCTCTAGAGCAGTGAATAGGGCTTCGCTTGCTCGCATCTTTTGTCGAGCTCGCACCTCACAGTGTTCCAGGCTGATCAGTTCATTCAGACATGAACCTACATTACAGTTCTCGACGTATCTCTGGAAAGGAAAAAAAACTTCACACGTGAGCCAGTCTCTCAAAAAAACAGTACATGTAAGTGCATGTAAGCTTGAGAACTGCAGAAATGGACTACAGGCATTCTTATTTGAGATTGACTTCAATGCTTTTAATTCTTCATCATCATCAAGGATTCGAACAATTTCAAAATGTTGCCGCCAAGTAATTATACTAAACGATATGCTGCCTCAAGATTGTCATCATGACAGTCAGTCATAAAATCCACATCTCAACGGATGTGCATTGCACTGAAAATGCATTTTTTTCTACCTGCCATGATCCAGTTTTAAAAGAAAACTGAGACACACAGAACTAGGAACCAACTTCCTATACCCAGAATCATTCAGTGGTAGGAACAGGAAGGGTTCATCACTAGCCAATCTGTCATGGTTGGCACAGAGAACACTGATGAGCAAAGGATGCTGATTTCAAATTCTTTTAGTCAGAACAGCATCATCCAGCCGAAGGAGAGGTCTCATGAAACATTCATACAGTGTGGAACCCATGAATAGATACAACTTGTCCATTAGAATGTTCACAGAGGAGTCACAATAAATTACCAGGCAAATCTAACCCCTTGGGACCTAAACTGGTTCCACTTTGCACCCTACACACTGCAGCACTCGGACATCAAGTATTATATAATGTATATGTGGGCAGTAAAGACGGAACCAGTTGACCTGTGACCAGGGTTCAAAAACCACCAAGCCTATTGAAATTACTCTTCAACTTCTTCCACTTCAGTGGAAAAAGAAGGTCAGATTAATAGTTGATTTACTTCTGTGTGAGAATGAAATCCTGGAGTCGTCGACATGATACTTGTGTTAGAAGGAACAACGTTGATCCCTAATACTTGGTTTTGAATGCCGGATGTCTGGTGCACCTAGGCCGGCTCATAGATAGAACACCATGGCATTGCAGCTGATCTGAAGAACACCCAGTACAGTTCTTTTGTCGTTTTAGCTCACACTTAATCATGTATATTCTCATGGAAAAATATGCAACTACTAACCAAACAGGCAGAACAAATGACCTGTGGGATGTACATCGAGTGCTGATGAATATTTGCATGAGAGTCTCGGAGATTGATCAAATATGCTGCTGGTAATGAGACAAGAATGCCAAGAAGGAATTATCATTTATATCGAAGATTACTGACTGCCAGGCATCGGCAGAGTCCATCTCTGTGTTCTTGCACATTCCTAGTTGACTTTCAGTAACCACGACATATTGATGACAACTTCTGTCAGAAATGTGCTAGCACATTGAAAAGCATTAGTTGGGACATTATCCTTTAACAGTTCATAAGCTTCGGCTGAAATCTACAACAGGAATACTAGTACATGCCAACACAAACCAAGAAATGCCACACAATTTTTTATCCACATACACATAAGTTGTGTCTTCATGTTCATTACCGGTTGCAAACCTGTGCATGGTTGTGGTAATGTACATGCTAATGTGGGTAATGTACATGTCTACATTCAACAGGGAAACGCAAACTTCAGTTGGTATGCAAAAACACAACATATGAAGCTGCTTCTGGCCTGGAAAGAACAACTGGTGTGCCAGGTATCTGTTGCGTTGTTACCAGTAATTTCTAAATCTACTATTCCTGAAATTCATGATGCGTGCTTTAAAACCTTTGGCCACTCTAGCTGTTGTGGTTGTTTAAGCATGAAATACCAAAAGCCATGAAAATACAGACATCTCACAAGCAAACATATGGTTTTTAATTCTTAGATATGAGGAAAATATAATGGAAAAGCAGACTGGACTCCACCAAATTGTTCATCAAGCTAATGTATAGGATGTCGAAGTAATCTATCCTTCAATGGTACGCCTGAAGAATGCCCTAATCAGAAAGGTGGACAGACCAACCAAAATGAAATCAGTATTATCTCGCCAGTCACCCAATTGGCCAATCTCGCCACAAGACAAGGCAACAACACTGATCCATCGAACGTCGTGCTGTCGCATATTAGGCGTCCATTATCTTTGACCAATTGATGCCGAGAAAGGAAGCCGATGTGGTCCCCACTAATGAACCAAGTGTCAGATTTAATGTGATGAGACAAGAGCCGACTCGCTGTGAGCACGAACATGTTGGATCAAAGAATTTCTGACTGAAATCTCTACGTCTCGGCCTATTCCATTCAGTGGATCACTTTTCAGAATCGTCCTTTAAATCACAAGATTTGGTAGCTAAACAGATGACTCTGAAGACGCTCTACGGGAGAGTTGTCTCTCTATGGGCAACTCATCCATAGAAAACTATGGGTACCGGCAAAAATTCATAAGCGAGCGACTCGCTTATGAATTTTTGGTACCGGTAGTCATCTGCGCCACTGCTTTATATATATTGCAAAGAATTGAAAATTTTGGAGATGCAGTTGTATGCCAACATTCATGTATTAGAGGTTGGACAAGGGTTGACAATAATCCCTGTTTCTTGGCATCAACAAACAAAACTCAGGTGACCTCAGCAAAAAGGGGTTAAAATCATACATCAGGGGTAAACAGAGCCAAATATGATTATCTTGGCAATAAGATACTTAATTCCACGTCAAATATTTTAATCAACTCTCCCAACAGTATTCCTGGGCAGATGTAGCTTGAGGAAGCCGTTGGTGCTTGGTTTCGTGTCTAATCATCGGTTAGACTGCCATGGTGTATTTCTCCATTCCAATTTAGAATGCGTGTACAAAACCACCAGCGTTCCCACAGCAGAACAGAACTAAGTCTGATAAGCTCAGCCTGATAGACAAATTTCTTATAACATTCTGGATCTGATTTCAAAGGACAAGGCTCAAAGCGGTAAACTCAAGTGCAGACGATTGTGTTGTCATCTGTGAGTTGACGTTTTGCACTTACCCTATTGAAGCCCGCATTTATAAGAGGTAAAATGGAGGGTTCTTCTTTGTCTGAGGAACTGAAACAAAAGTAGAGATCAAGTTCCAACCGAGGACAAAATTCTGGATATGTTTATGGTGCACTATCCATGCTGTAATTTAGGCTACAGTCAACACAAAATGGGGATAGGATCCACAAATACAGCAAAAATTTCCCATCCCAATCTGATGCTTTGGCTGATTTTCCTACTTAATAGTGCACATGGCGGATCCTTCCCACCCTAGTTTTGCCCATTGCATAGGACAGACAGGTCTCCTAAGTCTCATCCTGTTGGGAAGGATGGATATGTCTGTTGCATTTTTCCTTTCATTCTATTTCATACAATGGACATGTCCGGTTGTTAAGATTGCCAGTGGGCATTTCTGAGAGCAAAGTTGAATTTTCTTTTTTTTCTCGATTTATTTTTGCAATTTTTATCATGCAATAGCATGATATTTGGGAAAAAATATTCCGTAGTTAACTGTTTAAGCGTCCACTTGAAAAGAGCTCTGGTACTTGTGAAACATGAACAGGTTACTTGAGGTGCCTCAAGAAAGTTTACATATACGATGTTGAAGTACTTACTGTTTTTTGGTTACTGCCACTATTGCTGTGTGTTCACTCGCCTTTGTGGCTCGAATTGACCTAATAACAACAAGGAATGAAAATGTCAACAAGATTCTGACACAGTGAGAAATAATTTAAACTTCCGACATGGAGAATTTTTGAGGTAATGTACAGGACTTTTTGACTGAATGGAACAGCTCTGTTTCCAGCATGTACCGTAACAGAAAACAGCTAGAGATGAAATCAGCTGTCGTTGAGGAAACAACATCTGCTCCTACCCATCTGTCTGCCAGTAAAGAAAAACAACCTAATTTGGCAGTCACACATCATGCATAAACCCAAGTGATAATTTCAAGGCAGGGTGCCATGATAGACAAAATGACTGGCTCACGAACAGGAAACAACTCTCACCTTTGGAGGGTGTTATCAGAAAGAATTCTGTAGGGGGGATGACTTCTTACCTACATAAAGCTTCTGCATCAAAATGTTTAGATTGTCTATGGTCAATGATCACAATGTCATGATGTTTCTCCAGATATGACTCCAGTGAACCTTCTGAAGTCTTTATTATATTACACTGATATCCCGCTTTGTCCGCTGCCCACCAGAACCCATCGCTCTGCGCGTCCTCCTTGCCGAACACCAGTAAAATCTACAAAAAGAACATCGATGAAAAACACAGTATCGAAGTCCACCCTGCATTTACGTTGTTGGTATCTTTTCATCAATGTTTCATTCATTCATTTGCACAACCTCACGTTGACGGCCAAATTTCCAAGGTAGCCAGCCTTGACTCGTGCACATGGCTGTTGGCTTACCCAAGGTGTTGTATGGCTGTGTAGGGATGGCTCGAAATTCATTGCTATTGATGTTGAATTGAATAAGTTTAAACATACTTCGTAGTCGGTATCCAAATTGACTTCATAGGACAATGAACGACAGAAATATTACCCCCACTCCCGACATTCTGTACTTCAGCTAACTTCAATGACGTAAATTTCCAGCCATACTTCTAATATTGTCACCATACACCACAGCACCTTCGGCAAGACAACAACCAATTGTGTAACGAGAAGAACATTTCTTAACGTTATCAACTCCAACAACAAATATGCTTGATATTTCATTAGCAAAGCTAATATGCGGTAACAATACCTCACAGCGGTGCAATCAAAAATCAGCCCCAGGTCTTCCATAACAACATCTAGATTAGCATACTATCTGATAATGATGTCATCATATTTTGTGATTTGCTAGCAGGTACGCGTGCCACTTTTTGAGTGATTTTCAAACTGGTCACCAGGGAACAAAAATACCAAACCAAAGAATGTATTACAGCTCATTGGAACGTTTCTGGTGCTCTTTTTTAAATCTGGAATTTTCGTGATGGCAGTCCAAAAATTTCTAAAATGAACAGGAGATATCTTTCATTCTGAACCAGAACCGAAGCTTTAAAGGAGGATTATATACTTACTGACATTGTATGCTGCCGTAATTTCATCGGCCCAAACAGTATTTGATTATCAGCACCCTGAAATAATATTTAAAACAGTCATAAGTGACACTTAGCGGAAATAGGATCTTTATAACAGGTACCGTACGCCATTCATACAGAATTCGGGATGACAACCTGAAGTCCTTTCTGCTGCAATATAAATGGAAATAATGTTAGAAAAAAGAAACTTCCGGCACATCACTTGCAACGCCATGTCGCGACGTAAGTTCTGCCGGGTCCCCCATTCAAGGAACTGGAATGAAGATGAATATTAAGAAGACATGTCTGTACGATATCCTGGAGGAGGTGAACAATGTGGAGATTGAGAGTCCACAGGACAAAACGTACCACCTAACTGACGGGATAAGAATGAATAATTGATACTGATTATTACACATTTATATATATAAAGCCTAACAGGGAGATCGGGTGATGAGTAGGAGATGAAGCACCTCTCTTTCACCCTAGTTAAGGTCACAGGTGTTATTGTCATGGAAACACAACAAAAACCTCAACCTACGTGGACCACACTTAGGGTAAGAGGCATGAATGGGGAGATAAGTGATGTCAATTGTATTTTCTCTGATGTGGCATCTCCTATGACTATGACAATGATTTGTTGTGTTCTTTTAAAAGATGTCAGTGTGGCCGATTCTGTGGTCAGTATGATATACTTGCCCTAGCTGCTTGATAATGCGGGCGAAATGTTGGCATGCTTGAGCTAATTTCTAGTAAAAGCACTTAAACGTAGATGCTCTGAGGACCTTTAGTCTTCATAAATTTTTAATGAATTTCGATTGAAATAGACCTGGTTTGAAACTGATATTCTACATGGAAAAATTACAACATTCATAAATGGCTGCTGACGTCATAATTCAATAGGTACCGAAGGCAACACTACTACAACAAACAAGAAAAATCTCAAATTGCAATATCACACACTTCATTCAAACAATAACATTGATTTTTCCTGACCTTTCATTACAATATTTTTAGCCACAAAGTAAATATAACACAAAGTGTCACTAAAACAATTTACAAAGTTGAATAATGAGCTAAAAGTAAAACTTAGAGCCAAAAATAGAGCAGGAATAGGCCTACTCAGAAGTTCAAAGGATGACTTATTTTTTTATAAAGTACACAAAGAGGGTGCATCATTATTATACGTACTACGACAAAAAAATTTGAGATAGAGCCATTAGTTGTGGACTTATTGCACTTTTCATGTTTTAGGTTTTGGCCACCTGGTGGTCAAGCCAGGAATCTGACTGAAACTTGTTGTGATGGTAACAGCTCACCAAGAGAGCAAGCTCAGCTAAAAATGGCATGCCTTACAGATTCATTTTCTTGCGGCACTAATGACCTGAGATTGCATCTAGGAAGAAAAGCCAATGCAAGGTTGATATCATGTGTTCTCATTGATTTTTCATTAGGATGCACAGCATGATTTGCATCAGAAAATANAGTCCAAAGTGAGTAGGGCCACAACGGAGGAAATTAACATCGATTAACACCAAGCACAACTAGTGGCTGGAGAATGTATATAGTGTATATAGTTAAGAGAGATTTTTAAAAATTATTTTGGGTCAAACCCAAGCCGTGCGCACCATGAACTTTTTAAGTACTCGTCTACACGAAGTCTGAAGAGGCAAAGACCCTTGAGGGCCAAGCCTTATGATGATGATGATGATGATGATGGTATACAAAAGAGAATATGTCAGTCAGGCAGCTTGACAGGTACATGTATATACACATATTATTTCCTCTCACATGATGTTTTACAAAACATACAGGCCCTTCAGCTGATGTTAGATACCAACTGTTCCACTGAACCCTATGGGCCATATTCATAAAGGATGTTTTAGACTTAGACGCCTGTATTCGTCAAATGCGTGGTGGAAGTGTGTGCATTTAGTGAAGTTACACGCGTCTAAGTCTTAAACACTCTTTTTCAATATGGCCCTATAATATCATATTTGCCGGTCCTGGTGTACCATACCTCTCCCACAGACATATCAAATCCTCCCTTCCATGTAGAGGTCACGGGTTTCAAAACATCCTCCATGTCCGAGTGAAACTCCAGCAAAAATGAATGGTTGGTTCCAATAACAACAAGAATGGATAAGCTATTTCGTGCACTGCACAGTCTACATACATATTGCGCACAGCAGTCCAAATATTCGATCACCGGTAGTCATGTTCAGAATGAAACACCTGTCGAAATTTTAAACTACAGTTATGAGTCAAGATCAATCGCCTGAAATTTTACAGCCTATTCGGCATTGTTGTATTGGGAATATGTCTTTTATGACCTGGATTTCTTTGAATGGCATTCTCTGTCCATAAATGTGTCAGATATGAATGGATCATGTTTAGATATGTTTTATTTACATCCATTATCATTAATTGGAAAATATCATAATACAAAACATTTCTGCCCTGGTTTTTGACACAAGGATGACAATGAATCTGGTCATCATTCTGTAAGTGATTCTGTGTCGATCAAGTGCAGCTCATGACCTCTTCATGAACTCATAACCACACCTGGCCATAAAGCACATAGAAATATCACTACCCATGGATTTCCCTTTGATTAATCGAAGTAAATGACATAGAATTTCAAAAGCGTCTCAACGGGTTTCCTAGCAACCGGCAACTCTCAAGATCGGCAGCTTGAGAGAGGGCCAGTTGTTGGCATGTCATGCACGCTGTGCCAAGCCTGGGGAAGATGGATGCCCGTTGCAATCCATCTTTAGGTTGTCGCAATTTCTTAGGCATCTACATGTACGGCATCAAAAATATATATTTTTGACAGTACCAAAACCCTTGAAGTATCGTCACCACGGCAAGGTTGAAATCGGCAACTTCTGAAGTCCACCTAGATATCACTGTGGGACTGGGAAGATCAAGGTCCAAGGCCCTGTCTTGAACTCCTCTTAAGGTCATGCAAATTATCTCTTCTTGGCATAATGCAAGACATTTCCAAATGTCTATTTTGTCTATCTCGAACATTTGGCACCACACTTTTAGGGCTGAAGTCTAAAGGAAATCTCAACATTTTGGCACTGTGCAGCAACACAGAAGGCTGATGACTTCTTTCTTCTAATGTAATCCAGGATGAAACCAGATTAGACAGTCCTCCAGTGTCACCTAAGGATAGATTGAGGCCAATTAACAGATGTTAACTGATGCTTTACATCAGTGATAGATGCAGAATAGTCAACAATTTAGAACCTACTGGCAAAATGGTTCCCAAGTCAGGAATGTTCAATTTAGAACCTGCTGGCAATGATCCCTAGTCAGGAATGTTCAATTTAGAACCTACTGGCAATGGTTCCCAAGTCTGGAAAGCAGGGAACTTCAGATGTTATTCAGAAAAAAATCAAGAGACCAACCATGCAGAACTACAAACGTTACTGTGGGAGTGTAATTTTTTTTAGTTCTAATTTTTCTTTCTTAAAAAAATTGCCAAAAAAAGCATTTGACACACAAGGTACTGGATATAGCTTACGATCCTCAGGTGTTTCTGAGGATTCCCCGGATTTCGTAATGACGTAATATGACGTCCTACCCAGTTAAGGGGTTAATGCAACACTGATATAGAGGTAATAATTTTGCAGACAACGTGCAATAATGAATGCATAGAACTGGCACAGGACACAGGAACTTTGGACTCAGGCTGACCCAGCAATATACATGTAATTTTAGGCTATCATGTGAACCATTGTCCGCTACAGCAGCAAGCCATCCGACGCATGTAGAGGCACAGTGCATGCATCAATACGGGTAAAATGCCAATATCTGAATCCATTAAAGCATGTACATTTTACCATGGCGTTCTTACAATTCTTACAGTAGCAATGTTGAAAGCAAATGGCCGACATGAGCTACACAGTCTCAGACCATGTAAGAGTGAATGAACTCAGTGTTGAAAGGCTTAACTATGCTTGGCTACTTACGGAATGTGCCGTCCTATCACCATTCACAGCCATGTTTTATATCGACAAACCAACAAGGGCAATCCACACAAAATTATTTACAGCAGATATCACATGTTTATCCCACAGTGCGAGAGAGTCGTAACTGTTACAGGACAGGGTGTCAAAACAAGTCTTTTTCTCAACTTTACGTGTGAGCCTAACTGTGGTTTTCCTCAAACGTCAGCTCAGGTATATCCCACTCGCATTTTTCATCATTGGTTAAATGCTTCATAATTGTACAGTAAGGATCAATAGTAGTTAAGCCAATGCTCTACCCATAATCATAGATTAATTCAATCTGTATGGAAGAGATAACTAACTTACATGACATAGTGGGTCTTATGAATAAAGACTAGCAAATGCTTTTATTTCAGATTTGTACAGCATTCCCTATTGCATTTGTATTGCAAAATTCAAATAAAAGCATTTTTTAGTTTTTATTCATATGACCCAAGCAAAAGGACTGTATCAAGAGCAAAGTGCCCAGACTAGCGAAGTTTTCACTGAACTCAGACATGTTGGGGTAGCACATGTCGTTGTCATTTAACAGACTGCAACTGTATGGCCAGCAAGGGTGCTCCTTGGAGGAGGTGATGGTGTTGGACCTACTGCTGTGTCTGTAGGCCAGGGGGCCTCACAGAGAGTGATGAATACTTAGAGGGATAGGCATCACAGAATTTGATATCATTTCCACGCCACCTCAACTTAATAACGAACTTCATTTTGAAGTTTGTGATTAAAAGATGACTTTAGAAGACTTTTGCTGATGACATCTATTACATCATCTTTGGATCCAGCACTCAGTCACTAGTGATGTTCCTGTTCAACAGGAAGAACAGATTGAAGGAAGAGGCTACTCACATTTTTTTATTTGAAATGCACTCTAATTGGTTCTATGCGAAACAGACTGTGATTGGTTCATCCAATCATGATTTTTCGCTCAAGGCTTAAGATGAATATAGAAACGTAACATCAGGAAGACTGGAGATGGCGTGATGAAGAAAGCTACGTTGCCTGCAGAAACCAATCAAAGAATGGTTCCCTCTGACGTCACAATATCTTGATACCGGTAATATAATACTTTATGACAATGGTGCACACAGTCTGAGTTCAATATCTCTGATGAACACCGTAGGCCTACAGCTAACCAACGTTATAGGGCACGTTGTACCTAACTCAAACAAAACCTCACAAGTTGAGCACCCTTTTTATCATACGATGAACACCAACACACCAACACACACGATGATAACACTGGTGTGATGCAGAGGTCATCGGTTCCTATAATGTTCCTGCCTTGTCATTATTACAGGTGTTCCTCAAATCGATGCCTTCCATCAAGAGAAACAAGGTGTTTTGAAGCTTCACCTCGGCTGAACCTTTTACTCATCATGCTTTCGTATGTAAACAAGCACATCAGATCCTGCAGGCAATAATCAACAAAAGGTGGTATCCAGTTACAAAGCAATAAGCTAGGAAAGTTGACTGGATCTTCAATCAATGTTGGGTAAGGATCCATCGTTTTTCTGTGTCTTTTGTGCAGGATTTAACAGCTTCATTCTGACTCAGCAATCTCCTTTCTCATCTTCTTGAGATCACTGGTGTAGCTTCCATTCTTCCATATACAAAATTAGCCAGTCGTCCATGGCTGCATGTCTCTTGCCTTTGGTTTCTTTCATTCCAACATTTGTCATTGTCTTTTATAACTCATGTGCAATGACAAGTCTCCCTCCTGCACATGTCTGGACTAAATTTCATATGCTTTTGGCTCCTTCATTAGGCCTACATGACCATACACCATCCCCTTCCCATCACGAGTCCACAGCAAAAGCTGAATTGATCCTTTGCTGGTCTTTTGATAGAGGAAAGCGAGAAACTTACACATTCCAACACAGGCTGTGGTCTGTTGAAATTCATTGATAGTGCTCAGCTAGTATGCAGCCAATCAGGTCACCTTCATCCAGTTTCACAAGATCGATCATATTACTTCATTGATAATGCTTTGTCCGGTGCCCTGGATCAATGGGTTGGTTACGGACCCGATCAATCAAATGTCCAGGATCAGCTTATTTTAACTCTGTCAATAACGCACCGCTTTATGTGAGAGGAAAAAACCGTATCTGAACCAAGGACCTTATTCACAAAGCCACCGGACTTGCAGATCCTTACGTCATATCTGTTTTTATCCTTTCACCATGGACTGCAAGAGACGGTGCAACCAGTCACGTTCAGAGCCACAATTCCTTCGAAGGCTTTCTGAGTTTGATACCTTAGGCTTTTTGAGACGACACAGACATGCAGTTAGAAACCCCCTCGAGGATTTCTATGCAGTAGAATCTTAAGCTAGCAACTGCTGTCAGCATTTATTGTCATCGCCTTCCCAGCTATGTTATTACCTGAAGTATTGGGGGATAAAACCATCCTAGCCACTCAATCTGATTGGTTTCACAACTGCTAGTAGCAAAATATCGAATGGGTATTTTTATTCAATGGGCATGTGATGGCATATTTGGGTTTGTAAATGAAGTCTAACAATTCTGGAAGAGCAATTATCGTAACAATGAAGATGGTTTGAAAAGAGACACATTGAACCATTTAGAAAAGTACTATCATCACGAATGTTTCTTGCCAGTCTCATCTGTGCAAGGATATGCGTGTTAAACTCCAGTTTAGGGACTTACCAAATGTTCAAATTGGTCATAAAAATGAAAGAAAATGTGACATAAAAACAAACTACACTAACAGAATCATTATCAAATTCTTCTCCATAGAGGTCAAGAACAAATTTCCTCAACCATGTCAATGACGTAGGCCTTACCAATGCAAACCAATCTGGCCTAGTGAACCTTGATAGGAGCACATGCACGTCATCATCATCATCATCATTATAACAGATAAGTTTTAAAACCCAAATCATTCTGATTATGAATCAGGCCATGAGTTATGACTTTACCCAGATTAAAGAACAAAAGTTCAATGGAACATAATAACTAGGCCACCAACCTAACTGGTGACCTGATCTACCTGCCACTGTTCATGAGATATCCGAGTTGACCGACACAGCCATTCCTACAAATCAGAGTTTCTACAAAATCTAATCTCCCAATGCCTTGTATTCAAGATGGGCACTTTATCACGACTGAAATACTCCAGCACAACATTTTTTACAAATTTTGCAAGTTGAGAACTTCTGTCAAGGCTGCAGAGCAGATCCTTCATCCTAAATGGAAAACCTTCCATATTCACACCACAAGGATACAAGATGATCTTGCAGCCCAAACTCAAAGAAACCGTGCCTTTTCATAATATTAAAATGAAAAAGAATGGGTTAATAACATCAACAATGGTTGTCTGCTATACTAGGCCTACCGTCAAACAGATAAAGCCCATCTGTGTAGACTATACAGCGGACCAACAGCTGATAGACCCACATGGAAACAGTACAAACGCCTGAATGCTGAAATAGAGTACCCTATAATCGCCAAAGCATTGTATGCATAATGGCATTGTGTAGAGAAGTGAAATTAGTTGCTTACCATGTGTTCTCCCTGAGTCATGGCTGATAGGCAAGTCAAGCGCGTCCCCATATTGAAAACATAATCTAGTAGAGCTATTAATCCATCAACTTATACATGTCGGAGGACTCCACACAGTATGTAAGTCAGTATCCATCATGAGCAGTATTCATCTCCTCATCATTTCAATTTGACTCCTTCGAGACTGAGTCTATGATTAGCTGAAGGTTCTTTAAAAGAGTATCCAACGAGAAGAACAAATGGTATGAACTGACAAGCGGCTGGCACAATCGTGTGTAAATCCAATTTATATATAATAAATACAGCGCTGTATGAAACACGTGGAATGGACGGTACAGTGAATCCAAGGTCTAAATGAATGATCCAAAGGTTTCCACACTGAAAGATTAATTGAGACACTTCGTAGAAATAACCAAGATGTTTGGAGGAGATCAAGCCAACATTACAAGTAAGTGGAAATTTATCACAGCCTCTCCAACCACAATACAGGCTAGAAGTACAGGACACTGTACTGAGCACCAACTTGAGTGCAACTGGCAGAAGATACAGCCAGCCACACAGAGATGTAGAGATTCCTCCGCAATCCAATGGCAAGACTCAATCAGAGAACAATGAACTCTATAAGCGTAGGCATTGATACCACGCTCACGATGATATCAGCCAATAAATCAATGGAAAAGTGATAGAATCCTCGCAGAGTGATTGATCAAAGTGTAGTAAACGGGCCTGAAACAGAATGCACAAGACCAACCTCCGAACAGCAGAGCACTACCTACAGACAGAGCACCTGTCTCTGCTTCACCTCTCCTGTTCCAGTTTTCAATGCAACAGCTCGGCTCTTTGTTTATATGTGACCCACTGGCATACTTCTCTACAGAACTTCACAATATGATCCGTTTGTCCTGCCTGACAATCAGTTTATCAGAGAGTGTACCACACTTCAAATCTGATGAGTGCAAATGCGTTGGCCAATCAGACCTCTGTCGAGTTCTCACCTATCAAAGGAGGTCCGAGTTCTCACCTATCAAAGGAGGTCTGTAGCTGTGAAGAAGACCTCCCAATAACCATTCCTAAGCAATTAAGTCGAATGGAGAGAGAGTCACCAACTTGCTGCAAAATCCAACTTGTACAATTTTAGGCAAGGAAAATTGACAAAGACCTCTTGAGGACACATTACGGGTATTTTCCATACTTTCCAAACTCAACCAAACAATGAACATGTACATAAAAATACAGAAGAAGTATGCTTGTATGAAGTTTCACAACCGTGGGTGGTCTAGACTCATCTAGCTTTCATATAAGTTGGGATTCTGAAATGGTAAAAACTGTCATGACACAGCTAGTCCCTCTGAAGTGGCCCATACCAAGTAATGGTTCCCACTACAAGGGTTATGGATGTGATCAAAAATAGACGATGTGATTGAGTCGACATGATTACCTTGAAGTCATCAGAATACAGTTTCAAGTAATGTATACACATGTAATGACTATTTGACTAATACAGCAATTGACCAATCGCAGCTGCTTTTGCCAAAAAAGTAGATCAAATTTCAGCACTTGATCACACTACCCATACGTGGGCTATCCAGCAATTGTGTAAACTGGAACTGTTACTTTGGTACTCTTATCCACTCACACAGTGTATGAAGAGGAACGAGACTAAGGCCCGTATTCTGAAAGCTCGCTCACACTCACACTCATTGAATATCACTGGACACTCCATGAGGGGCACTCAAGACTCAATGAGTGAAAGATCTACCTCACACTTGAACCTTTCAGAGACCTCACTCACACTCACCCAAGTCATTATTTTGGAGTGAATGTTGAGTGGGTGGTATACCTCCCTAGCTTTCACTCAAGTAAATAAAAAACATTACCGGTAATTTAAAACATTTATTTACCAAAAATGGCGTATATGTGGCTCAATACGTTGAAAGATTGGAACAAAATGTTGGTCACTTGCGAAGAAAATATAATTTTGACTTTGACAAGTACACCAACGGTGAGTTCCGTAGACGTTCCAGATTAATTATTGAGGTCACACTCACACTCTCACTCGAACTTGAGATATGATGCCAGACTGGCAATACAAAACCAGTGCACCATATTACTTGAGAGGCACTTGACTTAGTGACAGTTGAGTGACCTCTGTGAATCTAAAAATATGCATCACTCATTAAGTGTGAGTGGTCCCTCAAATTATTGAGGTAACACTCACACTCGTACTTGAGTGTCCCTTGAGCCATACTTGAGTGACACTCACTTGAGTATGAGTGGAGTGTGAGTGTGAGTGAGCTTTCAGAATACGGGCGTAAGCTCTGCTGTGGAAAGATGGAAAGTCTGTGAAAACCACTTTTTTGACAATTCTCCATAGAGCCACACTCAGATGAAAGCACTCCAAAAGAAACTGAGAGAATTCTTAAAGGGTCTGCCATGAAAGCACCTTATTTCAGTCTAATACATACAGTCATGTTTTTGAGAAGGTAAAAAATGTTCCACATGCCTGGAATGAACCTGACAAGGAAATGACTCGATGTGCAGTGGATTCGGGACAATGTAATGACTCGGTGTGTAGTCGATCCTGGGGCGACCGCCACGAAACTACGATAGCACTAACAGGGCCTAACAGAGAAATTCTGTAATGGTAAAAGCCATTGCATACCTCTCTGTTAGGCACTGTTAGCGCTATCGGAGTTTCGTGGCGGCCCGCCCTGGACAACGTAATGACTCGATATGTAGTGGATCCTGGACAACGTCTGGAGAATTGAAGAGCCAAGGGAAGTGAGACTGCAGATGACCTGGAACCCTGTGAGCTTCGAAAACTTTCTAAAAGAGTTGTTCCCTTTGATATGCATAACAGTTCCAAACCAATATACACACACACATGCTCCATAATAACCAGTAGGCCTACTGAATGTTAAACCAGTCTTAACAAGCATAGGCATAAATGCCAAAGATTAGCCACTGCCTAGTGATTTAAACTTGTCAAAGCTTTTATCTGATTTGTCTAATAGATAAATTTCCAGCGAGAAACTCACTGGTGGCATTTATCTGCAGACGATGATGCACGACGAACTTTAAACATTAGAGAGTAAACCTCGTGTTTGAAGGATCAAAGGACAGGTAAAGATAAACAGGGAAGATAGAAATCAATCAGACTGTGTTCACCTACAGACATGATTGAAGCAATCATGATGACAAGACAGAAATACAAACGGTTGCTTTCGTCAGGCTCACAAATAAAAAAGCTTCATTCCTGATACGCAGGAGGGGGAAAGATTTACAACATCCCAGGAAGAACACACTGAAGGAGACGCAATATCGAACTTGGGGCTTGAAATGCCACCTTCTGAAATATGCCTAGGCCTAGGTTATAATAAACTATATTACCAGAGCCTCGTGAATGGGAAGGAATGGGTCCAAAAGTAAAGACCAATAATTCGAAGACACAATACTGCTGAAAATCAACTTCACTTGTCTCCCAAATTCAAGAAAATATCGATCCCTCTGCTAATTTCCCATGCAATCACACACAAACTTTTCAAAGATGGATATTAACAAAGTTGAAATGCTGAAAAGAAAAGGAAATTCCAATTCCTTTCAAAACGAGAACAGCTCCAAGCACGTGCAGTTACACTCAAGGAATCCACGGATGCTTCAGAATGAATACTGCGTATGGCTGTGACAGCAACGTCACCATGCTCAGTTCTTCCAAAAGCACACCCGCATGCTGGTAATCCATCAATTTATGACAGTCATTGAAAAAAGGACCTCCCGGTTGCTTTAGGTGCTTAAAGAAGTCAACCACACGGTGAGTCCCCTTTGACATTTAATAATCTAATGGCTTTCGCTGTGCCTGCAGAAGAGTGTGAAACGTCTTCCCGAACTCTGGGTGGGGAAAGTTTGGCAGACATTGACAATCTAATCTCTCCATGGAACTTGAACAGAAAGAGTAATAACACCGAATATGGAGTTGATTTGGATAACTGTGTTGTCAAAGTAGCCCTTGGCTGTTCCACCCATAAGAAACATTTCTAATTTACATTTAGTAGCCTATAATTCATTTTGTTAGGTAAGGAACGACAGGAGTGCATTTTGCCCCTGAAGGACTGAATTCCAGCGACATCATGGTTGCAACTTTTCAGACCTGCAAATACAGAACATCACCAGTGGATACAGTGTGTTTCCCTTTAAATCAGCAATCACGGAGCCAGCTCAGCATATCAGGGATAATTTCCTGACCACTTATTGCTTTGATAAACGCCTGCTTCTCATGGGTTTTTTCCATTCCCAACTACCAGTGTATTCCTGATTAGAATGAATTGCTCACACTGTCAGAAGGAAATGACTATCAAGATCAAAAGCTCCGAGTTTCACTTCCATGATCCGGAGTAATCATGTCACACACCCAATTTGCAAGTTAAACCATACTTTAAGGCTTGAAACAAACAGTCCTCGCTTTGGAACAAGTTGGAAAATGAGAGGAATACCAAGAAATGCAATGTAACCATCACAACCACATGAAGAAAATGGCCAGAAAATGACAAAAGTTACAGAGATCCACAAATATATCCATACTCTTTTGAATGAAGCGTTCCCAGTTTTTACAATAGAAAGAGTTAAGCGTCACCTGCGCTCGTGGATGCAGATTTGCAGTTGTGACCGGTTGCCAGGGTGAAGCTTCCACTGAAGCTGAAGCGGGAAGCTAACTTGTGGACATAATCAAAGGCAGATGTTGCCCAAAGCGCAGCATGTGACATCACCATAATGGTCACCATGCTCCACTGACATCTTGGCCAAACACCTTACTTTACTATTTTATGTGACGATCTGTGCAGAAAAGGACTTGTTTGCTACATTAAGTGGAACCCTTGACAACCATATTGAATCACCAGACACAGGATTTCTACCTGTGAAAGTCAATATCTCTCGATACCAGAGCAACCTGTATCATTGCTGATCTGATCGATCGATCAATTGGTGTAAATGGTGGCTTGAAAAATGTGGCGTACCACTTGTGACCGCGTCGGTGAAAATGCAGCCAAAGTCGCTGGGGAGTGACATAGGCCTTGATCATCATACCTGCCCTTTGTTGCAAAATCGATAAGGCTTTTTTTGCTAATAACAAACCGTCGTTTTTTCATTGTGATCAAACTCCCTACATAACCTATTAACCCTGTGGTGTTCAGCGACTTTGGCGGGGTTTTGCCAGACTAGGTCACATTTGCTCTGGTCATCTGAAAGGAGGAAGAATCAGGCTGACAACTGCCAGGCAAAGGTGTGGAAAGAAACAAAAATAACTGATATGAGATATTGTATCAAAATGAACTGTGACCTTAAAGTGTAAAAGCAGTTCTTCTTCCTGTATGTAACCTGAAAGAGAGCAAGTGCCACCACCAAGGTTTGGGTGATGAACTGGCTGAGCCATGAGATGGTCTTTATACTCTAGGCCCTATCTCTTCATGACATCATCCACTCACATACATGTAAACCAAATGTCATTGACTTGAAAGTGGCATCCTCAAAGCTTGCTTGCTCATCTGATTCATAATCCACCAATGTCCAATATATCTATTTTACCCCATTCTCTTTTTCTTTTATGGTGATTCTTTTTGACTTGTTGGTGGGAGTTGTGAATGGCATGTTTGGGGATCACATCTGGGAGTTTACCCAACACACAATTACGATTTCACGAGAAAAATTTCTATAATTGAATCACCAAGTAGGGAAATATTGCTTTTTTACCATTTGATATCAGAAAGTATTTCAGTTATGAATACAGATCTCATGACAATCACTTTTCGTCACATGATCAGTCAAAATGGTAGGGTAGGAAAGCGACACCACTGCTTCACAATGATGGAGTAAATGAATCTACATCTTTTGGTACCATGGTAACGAATGCGTCTGCAAGATTTTAAATAGACAAGACCGGGTGTGCAATATGATGAGCAAATATGAATCTATTGTTGATAGTAACTTATGCAGATATGCATGTTTAATCTCTGAAATTTTAGTAAATGGTAAACACATTAAGGAATAGAATTCTGTCTGATTCCCTTGATCAAAACCTGAAGACCTTTTCATACTTTTTCTAAAAATATAAGTATTATGATCATTTCCTGCAAGAACACTAGCTGAAAAGTGTATGATCGATTATGATGGATTAGCAGAGTCAAAGCCCTCTATCATGGCAGTAACTAACAAGACAAGCTGGTGTGCAGTATGATGAGTAGCTATTGTTGATGGTAACTTATATATATATGTCAAATCTCTGAAATTTTAACTTGAACTCATTAGGAACAGAATTCATCAGATCTCCTTGATCGAAAACCTGAACACGTTTTCATAAATTNTGGTGGCAAAGTGGAGAATCGGATTTGGCCGATTCTTTCACGCGACACACCGTTGGCCCATTGTACATCCCCCCACCAAATATCAACCCAAAATTTTCAGTCGTTCAGAAGTTACAGAGCGGAAGGGAACTTATGTGGTTTTTACAAAGCGCCCCCTACAGGGCTGAAAAATGAATTAAATTGAAAACCCGTATGGTATGTTATGTACCCTTGCTAGATGAGCCTACCATAAAAATTTCGTGAAATTCCATTCAGTATTAAAGGCGTAATCGCAGTTTTTGTGGTTTGGCTTTCGGCCCCCTGGTGGCAAAGTGGAGAATCGGATTTGGCCGATTCTTTCACGCGACACACCTTTGGCCCGTGATACATCCCTCCACCAAATATGAATCCAAAATCTTTAGTCGTTCTTAAGTTATAGAGCGGAAGGGACTAGTAGCGGCGAGCGGCGAGCGCCGAGCGGCGAGCGCCGAGCGGCGAGCGCCGAGCGCCGAGCGGCGAGCGCCGAGCGGCAGAGGCGCACGGACGGACGGTATTTTCAAGTCCCCCTCCGAGGACTCCGGGGGACAATAAATGATATCTTTTTCCTTCAGTCAATGCCTCCTGGATCTGCTGCAAGTATTGATGATACCAGTAGCCTATTTGAGAAATTCTCATACCTTTCTGCTTAGATTTGAAGTAAAGCAAGCTTGAGAAATGGCAGTTTAGGGCATCATCTTTCTGTTTGAATAAGTCTTACGAAAACACATCAGTGACAAAATGCTTTTAGTCATTCAAAGCAGACAACTTTGACATTATACGCAGTCTGAGATTTATGTCAATGGTCTACAAATACGCTTTCATTTCATGCATAGGAAGACTTCCAATTTTTCTTCAATATTTACTTTGTGTAGAATATCAACTGCACTGATTACTTCGAAGTTTGCTATTTACTGTCACAACCCCATATCCCTGCTCCAATGAACTGCAAAATGATCGAGTTGAACTGAAGGCATGAACTCTCAATACAAGTGCTGACACCCAGTGTCAAATGGTGATACTGGTCCTGGTATTCTCAATTCTTTTTGCATTTATTAACAGGCTCAGCAAATAAGATTTCCAGATCAAAGTATTATTCGTATTGGTTACTTTCAGTAGAAACATGATGAATAAACCAAACGCTTAGGTGTTAAATTGATTGTGTTGATAACTGAATTCTACAAACATGGGTAACCATGGGGACAAAGTGACTTGTTTGTAATGAGAAAGAGAAAAGGGTAACCAGAGATACTTTACAGGACAGCTCTATAAACTCTTCCATCTTTCATCCAGTTTCTATATCCATTACTGGTATAAACTCTCAGTTCTGAAATTATCGATCTTAAAATATTTGTAGACGTTTGCTATCATATTATTCACACTTGTCGCATACTCTCATCATGTGACCAGTGCGAGTAATTTATCAGCAAACATCTTCAGTATTTTACCCATTATTATTGTTGTTTCACAGATAATTCCCTGCCCCCCCCCCCCAAAAGCATCCTTGTGTGAACTGTCCATTTCCAACCCAAATCCGCAGAAACTAATTGATGTCATGCATGGAGACAATACCCATTCCCATTAGTCTTATTTATACCAACTGGCCTATCATGTACACCCAATGATTTGTAATCAATCAACAACAGCAGAAATTATCACCATTTCATTTTGTACGAGTTGCTATGGCAATAAGTGCATTTTGATGACATCTAATATTGTCCCACAGGAATGAAAATGCACACTCACGTCATTGTATACACAGGAAACTGTCCACCTCAGCAACACAAAAGTTTTCGAACACACAGCCCATCACTAATTATAGTGTTATCATTTGTGTAGGACATTGAAGATAAGTGCAAAGCCTTGATCACACTGCAGGCGCGGTGCAATGCGAAATTTTTCGCGCCTGATTGTTTCCACTGTTAAGCCTATAGCTGTTCACACTTGCGGTGCGACACGATGCGGTAAGAAGCGATAGGACGCGAAGAGCGATTTCCACCGCCCCTGATCGCTGCTGCAGTATTTTTCCGCGTCGAATCACCTGCCGCGTGAGGATACCGGCATATCTGGCACAATTTGAATGACATGAATGATGTCACTTCCGCTAATCATGACCACCGCACGCAACCGCATCGTGCCACGCAGCGCTATGTCAAAACTGACAACACTTAGCGATTTTTTCAACACATCGCACCGCGCCGCTGGTGTGAACAAAGCTTCAGCAGACACGATTTTTTTCTAGTCTTCATGCTCACAGCTGACGAACCAATATTATTAGTTCTTTATTTAGTCAACAAAACTAATTATCCAGACCAAATTCTTATTATCTGTTTTATACAAAAAAAGCACAGACTTAATGTCCTTGTGAAAATGAAAAGATAAACGAAGTATTGTTTATCAAGGACGCAATAACATGTTTACAGCCAAAGCATTGTCGTATTTTGGTAGCTCTTTCAGCATTTCACTGCTAGATGTGGATTTGCGACAGAACTATTTGAATAACATGAGGAACAGTGGCCACAGCAATTTGACCAAAACATTGGCCAGGATGTAATGATTTGCCTAATATTGTCCCTGAAGTGTCCAAATTTACCATGTACACAATAGTAATTGCGGTTATCAAGTTGACATGGTGCCCAAATGACTGGGTGTAAGGTTACTTGTTGACCACAGAAATACCACTCCAGAATTAGGGTATATTAAATTCCCTTCGTGTCTGTCACCTGAAAGGTCATGAATGAAAGAAATACTGTATGTGTGCAAAAAGCATGAAAAATACAAGTCTGGCTGTGCGGGAGAACCGCATGCCGCATGATTTCTGTGTGGACTCTTCATCAAAATAGCGTTGAAGTGATCGGTTTGTGGGAACCGCACTCCAAAAACGCACCGGAATCCGGCGGTTTTTGTGTGCACACCAGAGCATGAAGTTTCCAGAGTAAATAAACCAATGGATCTATCTCCGTCACATCAGTGAGTAGAACACAGTCCCACTCTTGCATAACATGAACAAGTTGGCTGTGTTTATTATGTCTTACCTTGGCAGCCTGCATTTGAAGTTTTGTGGTAGTTCCTCTGGCTTGGTAAGTACCGGCAGTATTTCCACTGCGATACATTCTGGTGTACATTCTTGTAGAAAAACACTGGAAAACACCGGTTTTGTTTCCCAAGTCATCAATGTGAAGAGTATGATAACGCGATACTGGTGATGAAATACGAACTGAATCGTCCGTGGCTGTAAGTCCTGCTAAAGGAAGCAAAGAGTCGACACGAACATGATGAAAGTACCATGAGATTTCAACTAATCATAATCGAGTAATTCAGCCCTAATCCATAAATGAAACAAGTCGGAACACTAGAACCACATCACAGCTGTAAATTGGCAATTAGCAGTCCCAACACTTGGGCACAAACAATATCAAAGAGCCACTGAGCCAACAATTATCCAAGTCACAGATTGTTTCACAAGTGTTAATCCGGTCAACAACGAATCCATGTGGTCTCTTCTGACAACATGATCTGAAGCATGCCAACTAATAAACACTTTGATAAGATATGAATGATAATATCAAAGCTAGTTGGTAGTTGATTCCCACCACACTGTCAATCCAGTACAAAGGATCCAGTGATAGGAGAAAAAATCTCCGTGTTCAGAATGCATCTGTCCAGTCACCAAAAAAACTCTGCAGGACGGCACCATCGAGTTACCATTGGATTGACAGTTCCTTGAATCTTGCCTTTCAGCAGATATTCCAAGGTTGCTATGCACATGTGTGAAAACCGAAGACCATACCATTCACTATCATTCACAAGAGCTGACACTACCGGTACTTGCCCTTTCTATGAACGGCCAATCATTTGTAAATCACTCCCGCGTCGAAGTAAGGCCCACACAGGTTTCATCAAAACACAACTGTATTCAAACAGTTGGTCTGTATTGATAGTAGATAACATATATAACCATTGATTTCGGCCGATAAAGCCTAGGCCTTTCTCTAGGGTGTCTCTCTAATAAATAGGCACAGCCCAATAAAATTGGGTCAGGCGCGCATCAAAAGATCATATCATATGAAGAAACTTAATCTCTTCCATAAGCACTTTAAAACTGGAAGGACGAACATAGTCCACTTAAATGGATAATTAAGCCGAGAAAAAGGATCCACATGGTGACCTGCCTGGCCCCATCAACAAATATTTCATTGATCTAGTCCCACTCTAATCAATAGATAAAATGCTTGGTCAAGTATAGTAGTAATGATTAGGCCTTGATGATGATTGATTGTCGTTTATTTACATCTAATTAACAAGAAGATTTCCATATCATCAAGGACCATATCAGTGAGGTTGATCACATTTAAATGCAAAGATCGGAAGAACTACCATAGGCCTACTCTTCACTAACAACAGGACTAAACGTTTCTATTTGCACACAAGGACATTGATTCAATAATATGACTCAGAACTCAAGGAAGATGTTCTAACGAATGATAACATGGCATGATAACATGTTATCACGCCAGTGTTGATGGTCCTTCGCATCCAACTCATTTGATCAGGATGATTTCTATGATCCATGGATCGAGTCAGTTACCAGTATGTTGGGATACCCATGCCATTTGAGCATAATTGCCTAGTCACTTGACACAACAGGTTCAACAGGAAATCAAACCCAATCACCCAGGTTACAGGACTGATATTCAACCTCACCCCTCTGAGTTTCCATCCTCAGTACGTCAAAAGATGCTCCTTACAGCCTCCTGTTGCTTACCATTCATGGGGAAACACTTACAAAGGACTAAGTAGCAGCCACTTAGTCTAATTGCCAATAGCCTTCCGGATAGAAGTGTAGCCTAGGACACGACTATAATTGATTGAATCATGGCCACATGAGTGTTGAATGAGTGTGGAGGACACTCTATGAATGAGATGGTCAAGTCAGCATGGAAGCTGTTCCAAGCATTACATGGTCATGGAATTTGACAACTGCATTTCCTAGGAGTTATACCGGAATAGCTGCTCAGTATCATTTAACTCTCTATTGCCAGTGGCTGTGACAGAATTGCTAGTATCAAAAAGGTGATGTAGTCAAGTGTCACCTCCTCCATCTGGGACTGACTGCTCATCAACAACATAATCTTCAAAGATGAGAGCTGCTGTGACAAACTTGAAATCTCAAAGAACAACCAACCCTTCTTATTTAAATCTTTCTCGACACATATGGGGGTGTTAAAGGCATCCCTGGGAAGCCTTGCCAATTACCAGCTGGGACTTCAGATATCAGTATCAATTTATCAACAGGAGGTTCCGTTTAAGACTAATTGATTTCATTATCATTTGAATTCATGGAGTTTCACGCAGTGTGATTCGGCAGTGTGATTCGATGATTGTTAATTAAGTAGAGAGTGGCACAGAGAAACTTAATAGTGAATCAGGAGGCTGGTGCCTCAGCAGATTCAATCAAGGACAGGGCCGAATATAGTGAGACATCCAACTGCTAAGTGAACAATGACAAACCCAGCAACAGTTGTCCATGAAGATCCAACATGGTGATCAGCTGCAGTTCATTGGCCAGTTTGTTTTGGCAAGACTGCACAATCATCAGCAGTTTCAGTTCGAAACTTTGGGCTAGACACCTCTCTGGGTGCTTGATCCCCACTGCTTAAGGACTTCCACCTCTTGAAGTATGTTGTTGGCATTTTAGTTCAGTTGAAACAGGTTGTAATCATTTAGGAACCCCTGTTGTTGTTATTTCCACTCCACTGTCAATGCTAACAACACCTCCAAGTTTGTCCACAAAAGAGCATGGGTTTTTCATTCATTGCCCGTTAAAAAAACAAGACTAAAGAGATGAAAAGCTTACTCTAGTTTCCCACATCTTGTAAGTGAACCATAAATGCGACAAGAATAAACCGTTCCCCCACTGACATCAAAAATAACTGGTATTTATGATTAATAGCTGTGATATGAGTATCACTCTCATAAGCATGAGCCGCAGGTTGTTCGGCCTTAATAAGGTGATTGCCAAATGTTAACTGCATCTGAATATATAAGACTTTGATAAACCAAGCGAACAGCAAATATATCTGAAGCGTATCCGATTCTTCTTCTACACAATTGACATGAAAGCAGAGTCAAATGAATTGGTATAATACATTACAAGGAAATTTCATTATGAAAGGAGTTTGCTTGAAGCCAGGAGAGAATTTGTGCGGGAGATGGAGGGGGAGTGGAGTGGAAATTTACACAAAGAGAGAGAGGGAGACATACATTTACATAAAGAGACATGTTCAGTTTTGTAAATATGACTGTGACATCAGACCAAGCCAACGCTTTTCTTAGTTTGATTTTGAATGGGAGGGCAGTTGGGTTGAACTGGCCATTTTTCATACACTGGAAAGCTGCCTTTAAGTGTACCAGCAAGTAACTATGGCAATGTCTCTTTTTCCCTTGTACCAGCCTACAGCCTCAGGGTGGTGTGTCTCGAAAAGCACCCCATCCTTCTAAATTTACCTGGCAATCCCTCCAGATGACGTGTAGGAGGAACTCGCCATAAGACTATTATAAGAAAGTTATAATAAAGGCTTTGTAAATGTCAACGGTAGCAGAGGATGATTCATCAAACTGCTCATACAACACAAGGTAAATGTATTGATCCATTTGGCAAAAGTGTTGGATTTTTTTAGACAAACATCTTGTTTCCAGATTTATTCTTAAATCGAATGAGTACCGGTATTCAAGTGGGAATGAAATATGATCATGAGATTTCACACTGTTTGTCCTTTTCACACCAAAGATCATTGACAGTGAGAGGTTGGTGTAGGTGACTTTTGATGCAGAGACGATCAATGGAAGAGACGCCGAATCACAGTTCCCCCTTTCACATCTCCATGGAAACTGCTTCAAATAGGTTTGTAAAAATTGATAATAAGGATTTTTCATTTCTTTTTTAGGATGGTTGCTCACTGGTTGCTGAGAAATTAAAGAGAGCTTTCCTAGAATGCCATGGGGGTGGTGGCAAATTGGAGAAAATTTGTCGAAGTGGGTTTCTGTTTCCTTTTCACTGGGCATTAACACGTCTTGCATGGTTTGCAAAAGTAGAGCAGGTGATGCCACCTAGTATTTGCGGGATAAAATAATTGATTGAGTTCAATGCAATGATCAATTCACAGTTGTGAACAGTTTTCCAAACTGTCACAAGATGTCACCACTTTGCCTTGGCAGTTTATGAAATGTGAATCACTCCACATGGCTACAGAAGCAAATGCGATCTCTATCTAAGAAATGGTCTCTGAAAAATTCTGATCAGTCCATTACTGAAGTTTTATTTATTCATCAGACTTAGTGGTGAAAGAAAAAACACTTTAAGTGGTAAGAAGGAAAAATTGAATTGAAGTGACCTTGAGTGCCCTCAACCTTTGACAAGTTCAGGAAACCATGGAAACAGCCTCATAAATTTGACAGGCAAACTCAAACCTTTTTACGTGGAAACAGAATACCAATGAAATTGCTCTATGCGGCAATCAAACGCTGATGGATTTTTAACCTGATATGCAGATATCCGTTGGAAGAGAGCAATTCCTTGCAGTAAATCAGCGATCGTTTTTAGATTCATGCAATTCTTTGAAGCGTGACTGAACAGTCAGCATCATGGCAGATGATTTGGAACACATCTATTCAAAATCAATGTGCACTTCATTCAAATGCTCTTTGCAAATTACCCTGCACACTGGTGAAAGAGAGGAAAGAGGAGATTGAATTTCAGGGAGGCAGAATTCATTCTCCCTTGCAGGTGGACATAATCTTAAAAACCAGAATGTTTAGTCATGCTTTCTCACTATGTGTAACATTTGCACCACAAGACAAGCAAGAAGTGGACATGGACAGAGGCTGAGCAAATCAGAAATGTACTTGAGTGAACTGCTGCCATTCCAAGTAAGAAGTCCAACCCATTTGCCTTGACACTACCATTCTGACAGCCCCAAGGGATTTTAAACGTGGAATGCTGATCCTGAGAAATAACTGGTAGCGAGCTTAAATATGACATGGTAATTCCAGCCTTTGACAAGACGCAGCCAGGGATGCTGAGCGGGCAAAGCGTTCTTCGTCTCTATGGTTACCGAGTGATGGAACATAACTGCCCTGATTTCGTTTCTCTGCCTGTGGAGGAGTTGAGTTACGATGTTTGAATAGGCAGTATACCTTGAAAAAAATTAACTTGATTTAGAGTAGCGGTAAGCAGATTTTTGTTTGAGGGTAAATTGAGATTCATTCTGCACATTCAATTACGTTTTTTATCATCTTTGCTGCACACTGAGCCAGTCATCTCAAGACTACGTGTGTTTACTGGAACAACTACACATGACCATGAAAGTTGCAATCTTTTACAGGCATCAGAATCATTGTTATGAAAAGATACACATTCAATAAATAAAAGACCTTGTCTATGATAATGAACATGAAATAGAAACGGGTTTCTAAGGTGAAAGACATCACTTCCTACCAGATTCGAACCCACGGACCCTCATATTAGGCCCCTATTACCGGTACATAGAAGTATACGGTATACGAAAACGCCGGTTAACAATGGCTTCACGGTTGTGAAGCCTTTGTGAAGCCTTTGTTAACCGGCATTTTCGTATACCGTATACTTCAATGTAATCGGGGCCTTAGGCATCAATCGGCAGCATGCCTTAACCACTAGGCCAAACCCCATCTCTGTGATAATGACACATACATGAAACAATGGGTCATATGAATAACTTCAAGTAAAAGCATTTACTATAGTCTTTATTCATATGACCCATTAACTAGATATGAACTTGACGGTTTTCAAAGGGATGATGTCAGCTATGCATGATAAGACCACACCAGAGATTGCATCACAGCATTGAAAGAAAATATGCAGACTGATCTTTGTGATCATTTTTCTGGCAACCTCTTTGGAAATGGTCCTTTTTTGCAACCACTGTGCATATCTACTGTAGTATAGGAACCTCTATTTGACATACCTTGTATCAAGATTTCTGTCATCCACATCCTCATCCATACACCTCAGGCACATCCTTGATAACAGGTGGTCAATTCAATTATTGGTTCGTGAGGGCGAAGAAACAGCATCTTCGCCAATCAACAAGGTCCCATGTTGATTACCTGGTGATCACAATCAAGGTTATCAAAGGAGATACAGCCTCAGCTGAATTAGGTACCACAGTTATTGTTTAAAGAACTAATAAGGACAGTTCGATGGTGAGTTCCCTGTTGCAGGGTCAGAGCTATGGTTGTTGGTGAGTGTGTCGCCAACCACCGTACACACAAAAACGATACCGCCTAGTCTGTGGAGTGTGGTGGTTGACGAGATTGCTTGTGATATTGATATTGCCCTCACCTCTCCTGGTGTGCTCTGGCTTCAGCTTCAGCTGAAAAGCTACATTTTTTTTGTAACGGTCGCACTCAACTGTACGATGGCAATGCAAAATACAGGATGCCTTGTCGCTTTTTCAGGCAAGACCATGGTGAGTCATATTCCAAGCTGTCAGAGCATTTACCACCCTTTTTTATTCCGTCACTGCATTCACGATCAGTATTCACCCAGACGACTTTCCATTATCACTGACAACATGGGTTGATGGCTGAAGGGAAGCATTTATATCGCAAATGGATGTTTTCGCAACTGTGACAAATGGACAATGTTCTTATGTCACTTTCTCTTTTAACAGTTGAGAAGGATTTCTTCATGAGCAGATCAAGCTTCCAGCAATATTGGCCATGCCTATTTTCTTGGCTGTTTACCAGTTATATATCACAATAGGCATGCCTTTTTTCATGAAGCCCTTCTAGATATTGGTACATGTAGGTGGAAGTTGGCAACATCATTTTAATCCAGTAAGATAATGAGATGTGTCTGAGCACTCCCCTCTTTGAGAAAAATGGCAGCTTTTTGGAACTGACCCAGAAAATAGTACTTTTAGAGGGAAACTCATGCAGACAGCAGCAAGGCAGAAGCGCCACACAAGCACACTGCATTTCCATAATCTTGGAATTCCCACTGAGTGTGGAAAACCACATCCATGATGGGGAACCGGAGGAACTAACATCACGACGTGGTGCTGTGAGCGGCGCGACCAAAGTTTCTTTTTTCTAACGTTATTTCCATTTATTTCTGGTGTGAAAACAACCCACTTGTTTTGGTCGCCTGGCATTAAAATTTACCGGTACATCATCTTGTAGCAGATAAAATTTCAGCATTTTCGGTGCTTTTTCCTCAAAAAGAAGACACAGGATGGCAATAATGACAATGTCTTTATTTCATTATTCATGTAGAAAAATGTGCAGCTGATTTTTTCATGATGCAGCGTCAACACTTAAAACAACGTCAATGATGTCGCTTCAGTCGCACTGCCAACCTGTCAGGATAAACGGCACATGGGTTCCTCATTTAGTGTAGAATGATGAAGATGATGAGACCTAGACTGATACAGGATTCACTGTAACGATATGCAATGTTATGAAAAATCCTACCCAACTGAGATGACCAAGCCTCAATTTCCAGCCTTTTCCTGCCGATGGCAAAATAATATCCTTTCTGGTATAGCTCCAGCGCATTCTGATTTCATATTGTCCCAACCGGTTCCTATGACAACCAACTCAAACTAGCATCATTTTGATCACAGGATGAGAAGACAAGAGTTTTACTAATAAGACTTCCGCATGGTCTTTCTTCAACAACAAGAGCAGGAAAGTTGTCCTTTTGTCTGCTCTTTGAGATGGTTTCTGTTGGCTTCCAAAGTGCAGAACAGAGGTTGTGGCAGCTGTTTCCTTTCGCTGTCCTTTTTTTAAAGGAACGTTCATGTCGGCATCTTTAAAAGACCAAAGGGAGTATAGGGCAGTGACATTCTTTCACTTCTTCATGAAAGTTAGGACTATGAGGTCAACACAAAAGTGCCATCCTTACTAGGAATTTAGTCAACACATGATTTTGGACACGCCTTCTGATATGAAGTGATCCAGTATGGGTTGCATTACTCTCTTTCTTAACTTAAAGGCGTGGCTAGCAACAACGGTACCCCAGATGTTCTTGACATCGCCTCAGATTTGTGTTCGGTCTCTTGTGGCACCACGGCTTATAACATTTCTGCAGCAAGCAGATTACATAGTGCATTGCACTGTGCAACTAATTGACCAATCGGAAGCTTTGTTGATGTGTCAGAAATCAAATTAGCTGCCAAATCAGAGCATGGGATGAAGGCTCATCAAGAATGACAATCACCGGCAGAAAAGTAGCGAACCCTTGTAATGTGATACCTGGAGTGTCAGTTGTGATTGAGATGGACACTGATTGCAGTGTAAGGACACTCAGCAGATCATCATCAACACCAGTTGATCACACTTCAAACAGGATAATAGTGCCCAAGAGCCTGTTGAAGGATGAAGATCTGCCATGTTTCTCGCCAGACAAAATAAGCTGAATCTCGGCCAATGTTGTACATTTCATTTAAAAATCTGATATCAGACTGTATGAAATCCACCAAACTGCACTCACATGAGGCTCTGGATGAAATTGGTAAGATTGCCCTTGTTCAAAGCCACGGGTTTAGGCTCTTTAAGACTGTGAGGTATAAACTACTGCAGGTTATCCATTCTTGTCCAAACATTCTGTGATGAAAAACATCACCAATCCCAGCGGCCTGGAGGTATATACCATGATGGTGCACGTTCACCTACATGTGATTTCGAATAAGAGACACGACTGCAGCAACAAAATGTATTGCTTCAATGTTGGCCCACAGCAATAGCAAAAGTGAGGAAATCAATAGATTGGTTATGTTTACTGACAGTAAAATGTCTAAATAATACTATATTATTTCCAGCCCTATAATGAATAACCTATGTTCCATATCAAATTCTGATTGATGTCATTACAAATTTGTACCATAATTACTGATCAAACGATCAAGAGAGTGGCCAAGAATAGAGAACTTAGTGTCGGTTTTGCCTCGATTGGATTAGCGTTCGAGGCAATTTGCCATGACGATCATTGATTATGTTGCTTTAGACATATAACTCAGTAAAGAAGCTGCGGAGATCCAGCTGGTGATCCAGTTGGTCGCATGTGAAGTATATAGCAAACTCGATTCATCTATCCAGGCTCAAGTTTTAGAACTGAACAGAGTAGCTATAATCTACATGTATTTTGTGATCGAGAGACAAAAATTCTCTGGACATACTTTTTGCATGGTCAATTGGTAGTGTGCTGTAACCACTAACCAGCAGGCTCAAATCACCTAAGATGCTTCTCAAGGAGGGAAATTGGACCATCTTACAAGTCACCCCTCTAACAAGCCAGACAAGTGCTCTTCAAAGATTTGCAGCCCGTTCCCATATAGATTTTCCACGCTGATTCCCCAGGCGGGGACTGGATGTCACCGAATCAACTCGATACTTGGTAATATGATGTGACATTGCCATAGTAATCATATGCATCTCCATGGTTCTAATCAATACTCCAGCATCTGGTTTCTATGGTAAAGGCTGATACCATCACAGCAGTGTGGAACTTGTCCAAGGAGAGGTACCAATCATTTTGGCCATCGTGTTTTGACTTCATCAATATGGTGGGTTGTACCAACCACTCATGTTGACCTAACTTTGTTGTTTACTTTTATACCTGGCTCATGATGCATTCGGTAATGATACTTGGCCATTACCATGATGGGGCAGCAAATTTGACCAGTTAGATAATTCATGCCAACATAACCACCTACACGGTCTTCAAACATGACTGAATCATTATTCATCATTGATTACCTCGAATCTGGGATGGTTAGGAGAGACTCGGCCAACACTGTTTCATATTTCATGAGCATTGGAAAATGCAAGATACGATTCTTTGAAATCAGTCACCAGGTTCCTTATCTATTACCTTTGATAGACAGAACATTTTGATAGATTCTATGCAAAGTTGTACAGTTGAATGGCTTCTGGGATATGGTAGGTATGGTTACCAGTAAGTAGTTGTTAAAAGGCAAAAACATCAGGTCCTTTCTTTTTGATATTGCAACAAATTTGGAAACCCAGCCCACGCACCAGAGAGGGTTGATATTTTTGCACACCATCAATTCTCTGATACGAACAGATGAAAAGTGAGAGAATATGGTTGGCGATGTATCGGTTCCGTAGGATCGATACAGCTTCATCCCTGGATCAAGTCAAAATACAAGTATCCAAGCTCACTGAACTGTTTGGTTAATCTCCCCTGGGGAGAAGATGGAGATAGGCAGATTGTTAATGAAGGGAGACTACTAGCTCAGAAAAGACAGAGAATGGATTAATACTCATTCCTGATCAATTTTTCATCATCAGAGCAGGACAAGGACTCTATCTTCCTACTGTATCTTGTTCAGTTTGTGCCGTGCTTGGGAACGGCAAGAAATGAGAAAGACATGCACTGGATCAGGTAAAAGGTCAACGTTGACTGCACGAAGACATTGCAAATTGGTAATTTCCTCCCTAATTTCCAATTGAGTGAGGTTTTTCACCAACAGAAGCAGGTAAAAGAGATGCCATAAAAAGTGTAGACAGTCACAGTCACACTGACTGTTGATGAAGCATTGTGTACACTACAGCAACTGGTATGAGCCACACCCCCCCAACGANCATGCACCCCCCCCCCCCAACGATTAGGTGACACGACATGAAACAAGGATGACATAATTGCATGAGCTTGAACAAGGAAGTAACATGAGCATGATAATATTTTCTGAAATGGAAGAATCACAATAAAATAAGGCTGAAGGGAACAGAAAGACCCTTCTGGTTGCTGACGAATTAGCTCTGAATTTCATCAGTTCTTGAGAATGGAAATCATGTCAATTGCCGTTAACAAACTCATAAGCAATAATCTGTTGATAAATTGTGCTGTAACCTGGCAACAAAACTTTGTAAGTTTTCATAACGTTTGATGAAGTGAACAACAGGTCTGGTCCAGGAATAACCAAATAAACATCATAAATGACCAGTATTGTCCAGCCAGTATTGCCCCAATTAGGTGAGTGCCAGTCTGTTGGAAAAACTGATTATTATTGAATACAAATCAATACATTTGAAGCTGGTTTTGAAGATCGATACACCAAACAGAATCTGATATACCAGTTCTAATTGCTTTCTGTTTGCTTCATCTCGATGGCAGACGCTTCCATTGGGGCATTGAACAGCTGTGCCAAATGTGACCAATGAGAATCGAGAACAACTGACAATACTTCCATGAATACTGACATTAATTGAGACTGCAAGGATTGATTGGTCAATAACATAGCGAATAATATTGGCAAACTTATCATAGCCTACTGGTCAATATGGCAGTTTTTTTTCACATGACATTTCAACATGAGAGATTTGAGCAGTTGTGGTGGCCATCCTGTCATTAGAGGGAACCGACTTGACATAGCTGCAAGAGATACTTTACATTCATTTCTCTAAGACCAGTGGCAGATATGCGGTTCTCGTCAACCACACATTGTCATAGAACGTTAATCAACTTCCAACAGCAGGTCAATGGAGAGTGTGAGCCAATCAACCTGAATGGACGAAAAGTAGGCCCTTGTCCTCATTCATATTCAAGCGGGGGAGGCGCAAAAGGGTATAATGCACTGGTCTTAGAGAAATGAATGTAAAGTATTATCTTACATACCATACCATTACATAATACAGAACAATTTGTTAAGTAAGTGATGTTAAATGTCAAAAAAAGGTGTGGCACCTCATAGTAGTTTAAACGATTTGGAAATTTGCACTTGTTGCACTCTAGCCTTCTCTAGCCTATTCTTGAGTCAAATTGGCCTTCACAAAATTGCTTCACTGAAATATAGCACCCCCAATATAGGACCCCCCCCCCCCGCTCAAGAGCTCTCATCATTGTACTAGGACATTTTTTCAACAAAATCCACAGCTTCCAATGACACCAACATCAAGGGGTGGAATGGAACCCTCGCTGTCGGAGAGATATATAATAAGACTATTGCCATGGTAACAAAAGGCAAAAAGTAAGAAAGTGCATTTCCTGTGAAACGATGGTCCCAGCACAGTTCCCATGCATTCAAATATCAAGAGGTTTAGTTGGAAAACAAGTAGGATTTGGACGGTTGCATTTCTCTTCACCTTGTTCTTTAGAAAACCATGCCTAGAATGTAGGATGCACAGTACAACATGCATGATCATATTGCAAATGCCTCACTCACTTTTACACTGTGCAATGTGTAGGCCTCTATTTATTCAACAGGTGGAAACTCTCAACTGTTCAATAGTCAAGGATGGAAAAACACTTCAAGTAAGGCCTGTATTCATGGTATTGTTGAAGCTGATATGAAGATAATATTGGAAGATTGTATGTGAAAGATTGTAGCTTATGTGAAAGATTGTATACATGTAGATGCGAAAGATTGAAGATTGTAGGCTATGTGAAATACATGTATTGTATGATAATGTGAAATATTATACATGCATGATAATATTGAAGATTGTATGTGAAATTGAAAGTCATTGATGCTAGCCCTACACCTGAAATTAAAATCAGTAGGCCAATTGGGTATGTCTGACGGATAGGGCCAAATTGACTTTTATGGAGTGGTAGCCCTAATTTTCAAGTTGGTGAATGTCATCATATTAGGCAGCTATAGAAATCAAATGATAACATAAACGTTAACAACGACGTTATTTTTGTAGGCCTACCAAAAATGCAATATTAAAATCTGGTGAATGTGCAATATGAAAAATAATGCTGTCGTAAAGTTTATCGTTTACGTTTATCGTTTCATTTCTTACCTCCCTAATAAGCTAGGCCAAATGTTACGAAAACTACTTTTTAGGCCTAAACATGCTAAATCATGAAATGAGATGAGATGGATGAAAATATAGGCCTAAGGAACAACAAAAAGTTCCAAATATATGAAAAGGAAGAGCATTGTCTGTACCTTGATGTTATACCGACTAGTCTGTGTCTCCGCTTCGATGCTGACGGTCAGAGTGCTCCTTCGCGATCTTCTTCCAGCAGAACCGTACAAACGGCTTGGCTTGGCCTGGTCGTTCTCACGCTCATCACTTGCTGCTGGCGGGTCCAAGGGTCTTAGCGGCTGATTTGCCGCAACGATCGATGACCTCGGGGAATTTGAAATGTCAGAATCTCGACAATTACCTACTCCTGAATGGGTACCGTGAACACTGGGTGTACAACCCATTTTAGCACTGAGAATTTACTGGCAACGTCTAGCTGTCACTCACCACCACAAGAACCGAGACTCCGCCATACTTGTTGCATGCAGCCGACACGAGATTCTCAAACCACCAGCACTCACTGGCGAGCATTTACAAAACTACCACGTGGCAGAGTGTCAGGTTTCCCGCTCTAGCTCCCGATCGGGTGTGCCGGCAATCTTTTTCCGCGAGATTTCACGCACGCAGCGTGTCCTATGCCATTTATCCAGGAAGAAAGGTCCTTTCGTTTCCAAGCCTCCAAGTTTTGCACATAAGCAATTGTTTTTTGGACGGGCCACTTTCCTCGCCACTTTCGTTTTCACAAAAAGCCCGCTAAAACGCCAGTGCTTCCACCTTGTAACAAAAGGTGACACTACTAGTTACAATGTATATCGATAGACGTCACCGGTAGGTCAACTTCCGGGTTTTGGCTTTTGTTTTGTTCTTCGTGTTCTTTTCTTGGCTTCATTGTCATTGTGTCATCGCTGCTTTGTCTGTTATCTGATGTGGTGTGGGCTGGATCATTTGAAAAAGCCAGCCTAGCTCAGCAGTACCAGGTAGTCTAGCACTGAGACCTACAAGAAAACTATCCATCGGGGAAGGAAACAGACTCCCCATTCATAGAGGAAAGTGTGCCTTTTTTATCCCCATCTCATCTCTCTCTCTGACTCTGGACTCGGTCTCTGATGACCAGATCTGAATCTCATGATCTGTGCCTGGCCTGCTCTGTGGTCAGTTATCTAGTCATCACATCATCTGTTTGTACCAGCTGCAGTTTTGTAAGGTACGGAAGCTAGTGTTGTACTGTGAACCGCTTACCAAATAATGTGCAATAGGCCAGGGCCCATATTCATAAAACTACTTAGGGGCCTAAGTCTAAGTGTGATAGGCCTACTTATCTTTTGTGTTGAACAATAAGTACCGTAGTTTTATGAATATATGGGCCCTGGACCATGTGGACTCTGACGATCGATGGCCTTGATTTGTAGACAACTGTGGTGACAGTTTGTGTGTGAGTGTCAAGGCTGGCTATTCTAATTTCTAGTATATAGGCCTAGGCGAGGGATGAGTAGAGGGGTCTATAGGCCATGAGGCTTTCTGAGACCTTGAGTTGAATATGAAAATTTGCCAGCGTTGTCATTTCAGGGGCAGATCCATGATTCTGGTAAGGGGATGAGGGCACAGAAGGCCACAGGGGGACTGATGAAAGGCAAGCACAAAAGGCGCGAAGCCACGGGGGGGGGGGGCCGGGGGTTTCCCCCAGAAAATTTTGAAATCTAGCAGGCCGTTGGTGCGATTTACCAGCATCTGAGTGACAAATTACAAGGCAGTTCTGTGGCACTTTGAAAAAGGGCAATTTTTCTTACGTTGGTCACCGAAAAATGGGGGGGGGGGCACGGGCCTGGTTTGCCCCTGGATCCATGCCTGCATTTGAACAACACACAAGTTATCTCCATTTCATGCGTCGATCTCAGTGTCAAGAAGACACAATAAATAGATCATTGACATTCCACATGATTTACAAAGAGTGATAACCCAGCAAAATTGGATTAGTCCTGATACTAACTGTCATGACTTGTGAATCCTGAACTTGGATTGAAGGTCAGGCACGGCAGGTGATGACCATCATTAAAGGGGATTCTACTCTGTTATGACTGCGAAGCTGGTGGCTACAGTCACGACAGTTGGTTGAATTTTTGTACT
>NMRB01000524.1:18567-33723 GCA_002633025.1 Notospermus geniculatus
GGGGGGTCCCGGGCCCCCCCCCCACTTTTTTGCCAAAAAATACCTTGGCCCAAATGTCCATTTTATATGTCCATATTTTTGCTCTCAGATCCCAGGAAAATGCATCTAAAAGCACATAAATTGTCAAATGGCCATGAACGTTTTGGCTTCCACCTTCCTTTTCCATGCTCAGCGCACCGTCGAGCTACGCCCCCTTTCTGTCAATCATGGATCCCGCCCTGCCAGGGCCCCTCCACTCATCAGAGGCCTGCTACGGGCCTGCTACACGTCGTCACGACGTCATGTACATCATGCACAGGCACGAGTCGTGTCATATGCATAGATCATGTTTCCAAGCTCGACGTGAAGTTCAAATCTACCTAGGCCTATCTCAATCTGAATGCTCCAAGTTTTGGCGTGGAGGCTGTTGCTACACGTAAAGGAATGCGTTCAAGAATGGGCTCTTACTTGATGAATGGTTGGTAATGATGTTGCAGCTCGTCAAACTTCGCAAGTGATGAAAAAGACGGCGGACATTTTTTGGCTCACTACCTGTACTTGTATCAGAGCTCAGCAGAGTATCAGTCTAGTTGTCACTAAGTGTACGTAGGTTGGACAGGAGACCAGTATGGGATCATTGGGAGATGCTAGGCTCGCGCATACCAGGTGAGTGCGTTACACCAAGATGGCCATGAACGTTTTAATATGTTGCCCGAGACTATCATGACTGTCGGATCGATACACAATGAATGGTCCCTTGCCGGAAGCATCAATCCTCGACCCTCGCATATGTTATGTGCTTACTACGCCTACCAAAGCAGCGGCAAATGGGTAAAATAGGAACTAGGTTCATTGCGTTGATTGCGTTGCGTTGCGTTTATTCCAGTAAGCCAAAAATCAACGCATGCAACGAAGATGATTTTCACGTGGCAATTTCTTTGTTGACGTGGGTAAACTTTTTATTTTATTTAGATTGTTGTCATGGCGCCACAACAAACCCCGCGAGCCATTCGCTTTAAGGGACATTTCACAGACAATAGGGAGGTTGAGATCAGCGACTTATCACGGATCATTCGTATACGGATAGAATTCTATACAACGAGAACAAATTTTGTAATGTGTACATTTCGATCGTAATAAGTCGCTAATCTCAACCTCCCTATTCATGCCTGATAATGTACCAAATCCGACGATGTTTTACCTCTGTGGAAGAGATAATATAGAGTAGGATGTACACGTACATGTTGTGTTTCTTTGTAAACATCGGTTTGCAAAATAGAATTCATCTTTTTTGGTATTGTTGTAAAGGATGAAGTTTATGATCTTTTGTTACGAATATACCATTCGCCAATATATACACCCGTATTGATCCTGTTGTCTTAGACGATGCAGCATTGACTGCTGTCAGCGTTCGACCAATACATGATCATTCTGTTTTCTGCGAGCATTATTCGATATCTAGTAAAGGTGCCTATCCACGGGAGAGTTTTCTCGCGCAAGTTTGCTCTCTATGGGCAACTCGACTGCGAGCAGTTGTTTGTGTCATTGGTCCCAGCGTAAGCCGTGGGGAACAAATAATGGTGAATTGCCCATTGTGAGCCAACTTCTGCGAGAAAACTCTCCCGTGGATAGGCACCTTAACACTACAGTGTTCTTAACGGTCAACGAAAGGCAGACCAACTTATTAAGAAAAGGCTGTCGCATATAAGAATTAGCGTGACTAGTGAATCTTGCCGCCGAATATCAAGGCAGGCCTACAGAGAGGTGAGTGTTGGTCCAGCTATGACTCTTATTTTTTTCTACATGTATATCTCAGCCTGTTCAGTGCAGAGTGAACGACCACCGGGATTTGGCCTGAAAGGCTTTCTGTACTGTGAAGAGAGGAATAACCTTTCCACCCTTCTGTATACCTCGGTTCAACAGAGATCTATGTATTCTTGGAACGTGAAGTTGACCAGAAACTCGGTGTACCTCTTCGACAACAATCGCTTAGGGCGCATCCCTTAACCACGCCCAGTCTTTGTACATCGTGGTGATTAGATGCGCTGTTTTTGAATTGATTAAAATAATGAACCGAGAGCTGAGGGCCAAATATGACATTATTACCTCTATGGACTACATTGGGCGAATTAATGTACTGCAGGAGGAAACCGGAGTGCCCGGAGAACCCGGAGAAAATGTGTGCTATCAGAGAGTGAGTCGCCCTTTCTATCCTATGAGTACCGAGTCCGCCCGGATATCGAACCCGGAACCTCACAGGTGACAGGCGTTGCTGTTTCCAGTTTTGAATTGATGACTGACTATAATTATAAAGGAATCAACCATAAAGGTTTAACTGCGAACGATGAACTTACTGAGGGAACAACTTCATGTGTTGCCACCAGATGTCTCTCACTGTCTGAATTTTGGCTTTACGTAATAGGCACGAGCTTCAACTTTTTTTTGTGGTGAAGGGGTACATGAACCTGTCAACTTGATGCTTTGAATTCCATTTCTGAGGATAACAGAGCGATTTTCAGGACAATTTGTGCTCCATGTGCAAATGTACGTCAGCCTATTCAAATGTACGCAAATGACACTGGCTCACATCGTTCGGGGGGGGGGGTCTCATTAATTCAGTTCTTTTGTATCATAAGATCAACTAGTCGGAATTCAACAAAATATGCAGTGAACGTGCAGAAGGGTCTTGCCTATGATATGGAATAGTCAAAATGCAAATCTGCTGAGGTTTAAATGGATATTGTCCACATTTATAAAATGCTAAATTTGTATGTTGAACTTTTGTGGTTGATAAATAAAAAGGCAATTTCCAACCACTTTTGTGGTTGATTCCTTTATGCTATAGTCATGTAAAAATAGCTGGACGGCGTGTGGCTGTTATGGTATTGATTCCATAATGATCGTATACGAATCAAATGAATTTATATCAGTTCGCTGTATAAAGTAATGAAAACGTCGAAATTTGAGTTGAATGAAGAAGAAAATGCTGACCTGTAGATATCCAAATCGACATCGGCTCGCAAAGTTACCCTGTGAATTCAATCGTGCATTTCTCTCTGCTGTGTACACGAATGTAAATGTGAACTCGTTCGACATCAGTATTTACATCCCCACCGACGTTTTCCGCTCAAGAATGGAGTGCTGTGTGTTATGTTTTCTGAAAGGCTGTCTTGGGTTCGTGTTTGATTCAAGATCTAATGTCTGCTGGAGGCACGTGACCAAGTCGATATGTCGGGAACGGGACAGAGTACCTCTCCCTGAGGGTAGTAAACTGATGGTTAAGAAGGTTCGTGGCATTTTATCCAATCGATTAAGGAATAATATATCGGGTGGCCCAAAAAACTGGAACACAACTTATCAGGCCATAACTTTTGCACTTGTTAATCAAATGTCATGGTGTTTCATATGTGATATGAAGCTGTTAATTGTGGCTTGTGGTGAAAATTTCAGGTAAATATCTCAAGGCATTACAAAAATACAGCAATTTTAAAATGAGGAGTCAAAATCTGCGGTGCCGGAATCATGCAATTATCCTGGTGCCAGAACTGAAAGAGATGGTGCCGCTATGTCCGACTGATACGACATGTAGTCCGTCACCTTATGTCTACAAAATGAGTTTTATATGCAAAATCATACACATTCTTTGAAATTTTCAGGAGATAATGTTGACCACCCAAGGTGTCAGGAAAGGCATGTTCCCAAATTTTCACGTCACCGGAAGTGCGGCCATATTGGATTTCAAAATGGCTGCCAAAATCTCCATATTTTGGGCCATATCCCCGAAATTATTGATGATAGTGACTTAATTCTAACGTCTATCCCTAGGTTTTTGGGGTCGACCAATCAGATGGTGCCATTGGAATTTTCATCGGTTGNCATCGTGATTAGTGATGATCGGGAAGTTATTGAGGCTTTTCATCCGTCCACAACTGCCCGATCACTCTCACTGAACACCATGCTGAAAACCGGATACACTGTCCTTCTCAGCGGTTGATTTTGTAATGTAATGAATGCAAAAGAGTCTCACTGTCCACCTGTTTCGGAGAAATTATGAATTGACTCGCAAATGTTGGACATAGCGGCACCGTCACTTTCAAGTCTGGAACCAGCATAATTGCATGATTCCGGCACAGCAGATTTTGACTCCTCATTTTAAAATTGCTGTATTTTTGTAATGCCTTGAGATATTTACCTGAAATTTTCACCACAAGCCACAATTAACAGCCTCATGCCACATATGAAATATCATGACATTTGAGTAAAAGGTACAAAGGTTATGGCCTGATAAGTTGTGTTCCAGTTTTTTTTGGGTCACCCGATATATGTTCTCACCTAAGAACCTATTAAAAGCCGAAAAAGACTGCAATTCTATACAGTATAGACATTTCCAACAAAGATGGTGGCGTACTGCTGCATGTAGTTCGTGGCGATTCATTGAACTGTATAATACTACCAAACACATTCTCTCAGACAATTATTTCATCTAACCTTTTGTGCCCACGGTTCGCTTGACCAGCTACAAAGCGTACCAGCGGCCATTTAATGGCATTTAATGGTATTGAGCTTCTGATGCATACGTGTATGGTGAGAACTGCCAGACGACCCCCATCTTGTTTGTTGGAAAGATAGCTTTCGTTGTAGGAATTGCACAATAAATCATTTTTTATAAACACTGCAAGGATTGGATAAGTATGGAACTGGCATACAAAAACGCCGACGAGATTTGCTAGATGGCATCACCAGTCCTTTAAGTAGTTAGCAGACTCATGGTGCCATCTAACGGTTCGCGTTGTCGTCAAACAAGGGCTTGAGAACAGAAGAACGGACTGTGACCCGTCGTTTCCAGTCATATGACCTACCAGCCACTTCCCTCCGACGAATGAGAGCGTGCGAGCGTGGAAGTGTCTGGTTGCGCGAGACTAGAAAGAACGCATAGAGGATAAAAAAATCCCAGACTGCGATCAGTTATTTGTGCTATTTAGATATTCTAATCTACTTCTGACCAATTATTGTCGAAACTTTGGAACAGATACGATGCTTTAGCATTTGTTACCACTTTACCAGTGTATTCCACCATTCGAAACTCTTCCCTTTCAATAGCTGACCGTGTTGGAACACTTAAGAAACTAGCCACGGTCACGTTGGTGGCGACCCCAACATGTTTCTTTTCGTCATCGGATAGAGAATGGTTACTTCTCTTCGCCACACGTAACAGAGTAAGAGCAATCACATATGAACAAACCCACGGTGGTTACGAAGTTCAACATCGTTTTGCAATCAAAGGCCAATTTCGCTGCCGTGGTTCATTTTCTCAGCATGGCATCGTTGCTTTCAAGTTTGAGAATATTTCGAAGTGCACAGGCCAGGGTTTCTGCGGTGACTGGTTTCTATATGACACTTATGGAAAAGTAATTGCAATGGTTGGAAGATTCTGCTCAACGCGACCTTGTAAACACGCGGAATCAGATAAGGCAGTACAACTATATTTGTATTTTGATCGGTCGAATCACAAGAAAGGATTTTTAGTAGTACATTGTCGTTACTTAATGACTGCCTTTAAAAAAGAGGTGTCTGTCACCACGTATAATTTCACGAAGGTCGGGGGTCGTCTCTTACACTCGCCATTAGAAATACTAATGGTGAATTCGGCTCTTCCAGCTTTGTCGCCCGATTTGACAACCAATATTTGGTCATTTTCTATTCCGCACAGCGATAGCATAATTATAATATTTCAAACTGCAACACATTATCATTTTGAACACTCCGCTTATCACGTGCAAGAATCAGAGAACTTCAAGTCCCATAGGATATTCAAAGAAAAGTATCCCTCAGAAATAGAACAAATTCGTGGTGTTTCTGCTGATTTTGTAATCAACAGGGTTATCTATATGTCAGCAGCTCTTTCAAAGAATTCTTTTGTACCAGTCTACAAAGTAATATGGTTTGACTGTGATGGCAATGCGAGTGAATTTACACATCATCCGAATGTAACCTACCTAAAATACCGTAAGAAATTGGACGATTTCGTTATCGATTTTACAGGACGGCTTTTCTGCATGATTTTTTCCAAGGCATCTTATGCCGAAATATTTCGTATTGTTCCTGAAATTATTTCGCCCGGGTTTATTTGGTAAACATGCTTTCTAAAGGCCAGTTTACACATGCAACTTTTCATATGCAACTTCATGCAACTTGTTGCATAAACCTGATGAGACCAAAAATTTCATCAAAGTTGCATGTGTAAACGTGCGTGCAACTTGTTGCAACTAACAAGGTAAACGCTAACCGACTGAGCTATGAGACAGCTAACATCACTGAGCGTTTCATTGGTCCATGATGACCGGTGGTCATATTGCTTGCTTGCCATCTAAGACCAATTTCTGTATTCGGCAAGCATTTTGCTTGCCAAAACACCACTTCCAATTATTTAATACACACAGGTGTATGTGCTTTAAAGCGCCACTGTATGCATTAGGTTTTCTCTCTCATGGCGGCCCACGTTTGACCTCTAGGCAACCTCATTTATCGGTTCACAGACGCGATCAATGTACACCGTATACAACAGCACCATTAATTCATGGTGGCGAGGCTAATCATGATCTGGATTCAATGCATGCTCGGCAAGACTGTTCAAATCTATCTATTCGAGTGATCTAAGTTACCAAAGGCATTGAGACTGTTGCTATACATAAAAGAGTGAGTTGAAGTCATGCACACTCATCCCCAAAAATAAATAGACAGCAGTTTTTCTTGAATACCTCCAAACCAATGCAATGTAGGAGACTGAGCCTAACATATGTGATAGCAAATTTTCCTGGCTATCTCATGATATGAAAGTCGAGAAAATCCGGTGAAATCCACCTTTGATAGAAGGAATTTTAGTCGTGTTTTTCGCTACTTTTTTATTTGCAAGTTTTCACTGAACATTTTTATAGCAGTGTGTTCCTCTTATCGAGAGCTTTCATATCACATCTTAAAATTTCAATTATTTTAATTAGAAAGGTGGTTTTAGACCACTTTTATCCAAATTATTCTGCACATGCCAGAGACACCATTGACACATTCCCTTGCTGTCATTGGCCTGTTGACTTGATAGGAATAAATGCCCATTCAATAGTTTTTGTGTGTGTTGACATGTGTCTGTGGTAGTAGGCCTGCATTCAGTTGATATGACAATAGTTTTCACCACACTTTTCAAACAGTTTCAATGAAGTTCGAAGTCAGTCAACCACCAGTTGCCCAATGGACTGTGACGAGTGTGTTATAAATGGACCCTTTGTAAGAAATTGACCGTGTGACCACTACCTTCCATGTTGACTTGGTTTTGCTCATTCATTGTGAAGTAGAAATGACAACACAGCCCATAATTGGTTGGAGAGGGCTGTTTCAAAGGTGTCTCTGGCATGTGCAGAATAATTTGGATAAAAGTGGTCGAAAACCACCTTTCTAATTAAAATAATTAAATTTTAAGATGTGATATGAAAGCTCTCGATGAGAGGAACACACTGCTATAAAAATTTCCAGTGAAAACATGCAAACAAAAAAGTAGCGAAAAACACGACTTTACAAAATTCCTTCTATCAAAGATGGATTTCACCGGATTTTCTCGACTTTCATATCATCAGATAGACAGGAAAATTTGCTATCACATATGTTAGGCTCAGTCTCCTACATTGCATTGGTTTGGAGGTATTCAAGAAAAACTGCTGTCCATTTATTTTTTGGGATGAGTGTACCTTGCTTGATGAAGGGTTGGTCAGGCTGTAACAGCACATTGAACTTCTCAAGTGATGAAACGGAAGGCGGGCATTTTTGTCAGTAAAGTTTCGATCGAAATCAGTCTAGCCTTGGTGTTACCACTGGCTTTGTATGGGTTGGACAGGACACCCTCTCATCAGGTTGGTTCCCGATTCCACCAGAAGGGGAGGGATACTGATGCATAGTACCTCATGCACATAGTTGCACACAGTGGCACTTTAAAACCTAAAATGGCTGAGGCCACCCGTGTTAAGCCATAGAGTCAATGATCTACTGACATCAGTGGCCAATTTCGCGCGCGTTCTTATTGGACAGTCTAGAAGGGGACGGCTGGCAATCCGCATGTATCGGATGACACGGCCATCCACAACCCAAGTCATTTTGTGACGAAAGAAGGTCTATAAAAGGCATGTTACTACTCTTTATTTCAAATTATGCTGATGCTGCAAGAGATTCTGAGAAATTTGAGAACCCCGGTATAACTGATGTTAAAGTCACAATGGAAGGAATTGCAAATAAGGTGTTTCCTGAAGGGATGAGGACTCTTGACCAGTGGACAGAAGTTAAGAAACACTTCATGAGTGAGAATCTTAAAAAGACAGATAATTGTTACAAGAATATCGAAAAATGTTATGGTGACTCAAACTATTATGGATTATGGCTTGATCTAAGAACAACCGAAGATAATACTTTACGCGGGTATGGGAAAAGACTACAAAATACACAAGATGGGGTACAATTAGCAATTAACGAAGACATATGGAAAAGGATCTTATAAAATGTACATTTTTATTTTGCATCAGATGCACAAGTAAACATAAGTAACAAACAAATCGCAAGCCATAAACAGTAACTCTTTTTCCACTAAATAAATGGATGTAAACATTAAGAAGGATTTTGTGAATACATTATATCAGAGTACTCTTTCAGCTGAAGTAGCAATTGGTACTCCTATGTATAAGACTTATGAGAATTAATATCGGGCCGCCAAGCCAGGCTAAACATTTAGAAGAGATTTTTAAACTGGGTGGCGTTGTCGCCGTCTGCAATATGAGTTTAGATTACCTGTGCCAGCACGGACTTATCCCACATAATATAGTGAAATAAGTGTATTTTCACTGTACATTTCTATGACTTTTGAAAACCTAAGTGGTAAGTATAAGCATGGAGGTATTATTGAGAACGGGCCTCACATCAAACAGTACAATCATCGTTCCGCAGTTCGGTCAATTACACCTCACGTAATCTCCACAACAATACCCTAATAACGCCGCGCGATGGTCGGAAAAAGCCGATCTAATCTTCGGTAATTTCCGTCTGCAGTCAGCACTTCCCTGGTGCAATGGTCAGAGTCCGAACAATAGAAGGGAACAATGGCAGTAGGATGTTGTCTGCGCACAAAAACTGAAAAATTCATCGTTTTCATCGCGTCAAAAACAGCACCTTACAGCATCTCGCACTGAAACGACCACCCGTACATGCTACCTAACTAATCATCTTTTAAACTAATATGTAAAGATCAGTGATCTCGTGAACTCACGCAGCCGTTACCTAATCGGGGGGAGACCCCCGACCCCCCCTTTCTGGGGGAGACCCCCAGACCCCCCTTTTGAGGCCTGCGGCCGGCTGGCCTCTCGGCCTGTTCCTGCAAATGTTTTTCGTGACGCCGCGCACCGTGACGTGACGTCGTGACGTGACGCGGCGGACGGCTGATTCCGGCCGCGGCGGAAAGGATGATGGTTTACGACATCCACAAAATCGCCATATTGCGTCAAGGTGCTGAGATTCACGGACAACACATCTCTCTGTACTGATTTTTCCATTGAATTTTGTAGATTTTTTTACACACACGTAACCATTAGACTCACTGCGTGAGTTATCAAAACGCAATCCTCTTCAAACTTTTCAAATGCGAAGAATCTTATTATCATTATCATGTTCGCCTTAAAACGTAGATATCTTTATTGGAAATTGGTCTTTTTTCGATGATTTTTTCACTAAAACACAGCGGAAAGTTAATCAAATTCAGTCACCCTCGAAATGGCCGGTTATCTAATTCCGAACGTGGAGAACAACGCAGGAACATGTTTGGGGCAACGCGATATGTATTATAGATGGCGCTGCACTTAGAGAGCTGTGCGGAAAGGATGATTGCCTTCAAAGAGCTTAGCGTGCGTACCGAACAATGGAAGGGAACAATGGCAAACAATGGGGGCGTGGGATTGTGGTCACAGCGCGCGATTAGGGCCGTGCTCGCTCCTTCTCAATAGGTATCTTGCGGCTAATCGACGTAACGGACGAAACGGTGACTTATAATAAATTACCCGCCCCTTTTCCACACGATTGGCTGTCCAGGCGATCGCTCCTGTAATGACCAACAAAGTGGGCGGAATTATTCGTTTGAGACCACATTATTACATAGGGGAGGCAGATAGTCTTGCTGACTGGCATCAACCGTCATGCTTCGCGCGCCCCCGTGTGACAAATTAAGAAATGATGTTTGTTTTGGATCGGCATACATATAGCTTGGCAAAAATCGATCCTCTTGCAACAAAAGTTGCAATATTAAGAATGTTTCAAAATTTTACTCAATTAATTCCCTCCGCACAAAATCTCGTATTCTGCGAGGAAGTTCTTTATCAGTGCGGCCATCATAAGTATCTTGCAATATCTGGGCACACACCAAGACGAGTCTCCTCGGACATGCGCAAGGACGCGATGGTAATTATCCCGGTGAATGTGCCAGGCTAGGCATTTCTGATGGCGTTTTTTTTCAGGCTGTGTCATTGGCCGTCTTACTCTTCTCTCAGCCGTTTTGACGAATATGCAGCAAACACATGAATACCATCTACATACGCTGAGAATGGTCATAAAACATGTTACGTAATCTCCCTGGCACCCCTATCGAGCTGATTGAGTAGCGCCATGCATGAATTAGATCTTGGCCAATAGACTAACAGACCTTATTACCATTAAGCCGAAGGCGTGGTGACGAAAATCTTTGTCCAAGCGTGGGGTACATTGGCGGTAGGGCATTCATAGTGTAAGACTGTAGTATGGAGACATTTAGTTAGATAATATCGTGCTGTACTATAAGTCGCTGCATAAGTAATTTTCGTCCGTTAGGTCGGTTAGCTGCAAGATACCTAATAATACCTCCATGGTATAAGGGAATTGAGTGGATGCCAGATATAGTGGCTTAAACCCACTCAGCAATGAGGCTAGACGGGGTTGAAATGTTTGAAAATTCAGCCAAACCGCTATTTTGTAAAACCTCTATCTGACTCCACCCATTTCCCTTATACTCTTAAGCGGCCTATCCACGTGCAATATTATTGCACAATATGAGGATCAAAATGGGTAATATTATTGCCAATATTTCTTCCATCCATTATGCCACAAATACATGAGACCCATTTTGGGCCCCATATTGTGCAATAATATTGTGACGTGGAAAAACCGCTTTCGGTCTCCGGAAAGCAATGAGGGGTGGCTCCATCCTGAGAATATCAGGCGTTCTTACTGCTCGATACCTTCGTCACCGCAGACAAACCCCTGAGAGCATTCGCCACATTTGCTGGGTTAGCAGGCGCCGAAGGAAAGGCGCCCAATCAGCGAACGCCATTTCTGAGTCACCTTAAGATGACAAGCATTACACGTAGATTGTATCGTAGTGTCACGCACAACACAGTGCTGAAGTACCTCAGCTTCCCCACCTCACCCTAACTAGAGATCAGTTACACGTATACATGTATAACGGCCCTTGTAATATTCACAGCCAAGCAGCTGACATTGGTTGCCGACCAATTAACCTATTTACACCGCTGGATTCAACACTAGTTGAGTTCAGCCTATCCTACATTCATCGCACAGAATGTATATCATTCTCAGGCCACACGTCGCCAAACAGATACGCAGCTGGTAGTCATTTCATGTTGACCTGCTGGGTCAGCTTTGTAACCTGCGTAGTTCATGTGTACCAATCACCGGCCTAATTGGGATGAGATGGTGGGGATGAACATTTGCTGGAATGGCTTTGATACTCCACCGATTCAGGCGTATTCTCTCAGGGGTTTGTGTGCGGCGACGAAGGAAGCGAGCACTAAGAACGCCTGATATTCTCAGGATGGGTGGCTCAGGGCAGCATTCCTTCACGGAGGGGTTCAGATGAAGTATAGGTAGAAAGCGGCGTGTGATAGCAGAGATGTCTGGCAGTCCAGGGTGATAAGTAAGAACTATGGGGATCTTGCGGGTTTTGGAGGACTGCTGGTTGTCTCGGACCTCACTTCTATTTGTACTCTGGTTAGCAATGCGTCCACCATCAGCTGTGGCCGCATGATTTGGAAGTTTGGCTCTATGCATTTGAATGAGATCTAGGAGCAGTCTGCCGCGCTTATTGCCAAAAGACGGCTGCAAAGTTCTAGCGGACCAATGCGAAAGAAACTTCTCTTGATTGGTGCTCAATCAAGAATGTTGATTTGGTTTTGCTCATTCATTGTGAAGTAGAAATGACAACAGAGGTAATAATAGGTAGGAGAGGGCTGTCCCTATTAAAAAAAATAACTATGGTACCTTATGGTATCCTGTGGTATCCTATGGTACCCTATGGTATTTATGGTATTGTATGGTATATTGCTATTGTACCCATGGTATTTTATGGTACTATGGTATTAATTTATGGTACTTATGGTTCCCTTTTATGGTACTATTGTATTTTATGGTACTATGGTATTAATTTATGGTACTTATGGTTCCCATTTATGGTACTATGGTATGCTATGGTTCTATGGTATTAATTTATGGTACTATAGAATGTTATGGTGCTATGGTATTAATTTATGGTACTGTGGTTTCCTATGGTTCTATGGTATTCCTATGGTACAAGGGATGAAAATGGGAAAACGTTTTTCCCATTGAAAAAAAACGAGGAGTAAAAAATGTTCTGATTTATAAAAGTATAAGATTCTTGCTTACTATAGGCACTAATCATTTCTGATGTTGGTTGCTGTTGGTCTGCAATTATGAGCGAGAATATCATACTAAAGGCCTGTCTACACGATCATACATTTGTTCAAAACATCATCATACAAGTGTATGATGATGTTCATGGACAGATATTTGATTGTGTAGGCTGTTTTCCCAACAAACTTGAACAGCAACCAACATGTATGATGATGTTCATATTTGTGTGATGATGTTCAGGACAAAATGTATGATCGTGTGGACTGTTTTCCCAACAAACCTGAACATGTATGATGATGTTCAAATTTTTAGCTGCATGTTTCATCTTGCCAATGCAAAACATCCCAAAAAAAATGTGTGATGATGTTCATGGACAAATGTATGATCGTGTGGACGGTTTTCCCAACAAACTTGAACAGCATCCAACATTATCCTTTCTCCATCATACTTCATCATACAAAGTTCATGAATGTTGGACTGTAGATCGAAATCCACAACAAACTTGAACATCATCATGCAAGTGTATGATGCTGTTTTGAACAATGTATGATGATGTTCAAAATTTTAGCTGCATTGTCACAAGACAGAAATCGACACACAAGCTTGGACATCATCATACAAATGTATGATGATGTTTTGAACAAATGTATGATCGTGTAGACGAGCCTTTAAAGTTTTTTATGGTAAAACCAAATACCTCACAAAACAGAAAACATACACTTTCGGAGAAGTCTCTTCACAAGTCAAAATCTGAGTCTTGACAAACTTTACTGTTTTCAAGCATTTTACATGGTACCCTCTGTGGTTTTATGGTGCAATACCTAACCATACAGCAGAACACCATAGAAAGGGTACAAACCATAAAATAACACAACATTATTATACCATAAAAAGATTACCATAGAAATTGATGAACCATAAAGTTCTTATGGTATCATATTGGTACCATAGGGAAAAGTACCATAGACTGTTACAAAACACCATAGACAAGCACCATAGAAAATCTATGGTAATTGTATATGGTATTCTCTATGGTATATCCTATGGTATCGCGTATTCTATACTATAATTGACGTACGGGAGGTAGGGGCCTAATGTTTGTGATCGTTCTCCTCCTAGTTTGGCTTTCAAATGTCCCGTGACCGCTGCCCTGTCGTGTGTAATAATGTGCCATAAGTCGACGTGGGATTCTTTTTCGATGTTTTCCCCCGTTTTCTGTAAAACGCCTTTTTGTTCCATAATCGAAAGACAGGAGAGTTCCACATCCGTCCGACAGCGTAGCGCCTAGCGGCAATTGGAGAAACTACGATAAATACCAGTAAGACCAGTGAGACTGTTCACATATTAATATTCATGCGCGATATAGTTCGTAATATATCGGTACTTTATATACAATCGCAGTGTTTTCTTCAGTCTTTGATACAAAAAGTGTCTGTTATTTTGATAATTATCTATATTGACGTTTGGGAGGTTAACGATTCGCCTCGTTTGCCGAAATTTGAACACAGGAAATTTTCCAGCGCCGCCTGACACAGTATTGTTTGGATATCATATCCAAACAATACATTCATGCATATTAGCGCGCCGGACAGTGCACAGTCTCCATGGCCGAGTGGCAAAGCAGCCTGCCCATAGAGCAGAAAGTCTCGGGTTCGATACGCGGGGCGTGTAAATTTTCTTCGCTTTCATTTATTTATTATTTTGTTTTGTTTTTTCTTTTACCTTTCTCTTTTTTTTTCATCGTGTATTATATGACTTTGCGTTTATTTGGCATGGGGATGCAGGTAAATCATGAATAATTAGGCCTATCAAATATCATCATGGCAACATGCGGCATGGACCATGGTGCGTAGCGCCTAGCGGCAATGAGGGTGCAAATAAAGGTGTTCACAAGGTGTTCGCCATACTTCGTAACGTAGGCCTACTTAGCCTGCAAAACACGTGTCAAGTGTGTAACCCCAATAATCCCCCCCCCCCCTCACAAAACACACTCCTCCATACTACCGCCCACGGGTACAATATGCTAGTATGTTTAATAGGGGTTTCAAAGGTGTCTCTGGCATGTCACAGTGGGCTTTAAAAGGGGTAAAGTGAAACAAAAAAATGTTAAGACCATGAGACCTGTGCTACATCTTACTTAAGGGTATGAATTATGATTTTATGGAAAAAAGAAAAAAAATCTGTTGAACATTTTTGAGAAAAATGCATTCTTCTGAAATGACCATTTTTGAGAAGTGACAATTTAAAAAAATAATTATTTTACCAGAAAAGAATTTATTTTTTGTCTACATATGCTTAATACATTCACTTTTACCCATTTGTGATATTTGGGTTGCCATTGTAACCTTTTTCCAGTTGCCATATCAACCGTATTTGTTTTTACATCAGTACGTTTCTTTGTTTGTGTTTTCTGCTCTGAATATCACTGTAGATAATCAAATTTATTGATACTCCAGG
>NMRB01000524.1:34565-52053 GCA_002633025.1 Notospermus geniculatus
TGTCAATGACTGTACATGTGGTTTCTAGTCTTGTCTTAGGCCTTTGTCTCCTTTTGCCCATTCCCTATTCCATTTTTTGGCCAATGAGTTACATTCGCCTCTCACCTCGCATTTTACCCAATGTTTCCTTCTATCTATTTATCTTTTACTGATGCCATACGTTGGCTGTTGGGGTGTGCAGTTTGCAGCTCCATTGCCTCTTATTGTCTTCATTCCATACGTTTGCTCATGGATTACACAATCCATAATTCATAAAACTCCTTTCCAAATCACTCACGCGTTTACTAATCATAGACCCATTCTGTTTTACAGGTATTCTCTTTGTAATCAGCTCCAGCACCCAACAATGAATGGGGCTATGTTTTCCATCGCAAAAGGCTTCTTGTCTGCAGACAGTAGTGGTGAGCTTCCTGATGCAAGTGACAAAGAAGAGCTAGCGAATAGGTTCGCCAATTTTTTTTATGACAAGGTCATGGCAATCCATGCTACTCTCACTGCTCCTTGCACGGGAGCTAACCCTGTATGTGACGACTCAAACTGTCTTGCTGATTTCAGACCAGTTTTTATTGAGCAGCTGGGGAAGTTGATCAAGTAATGTGCCCCTAAGACTTGCATTCTTGATCCGTTGCCGACTTGGTTGCTTAAGGATGGTGATGTTCTGAATGCGGTTCTGCCTTTATTGGTGCAAGGAGTTAACCAGTCAATCCAGTCAGGCGATGTACCTGACTGCCTCAAGAATGCCCTGGTTACCCCTATCCTTAAGAAGGCAGGTGTGACAGGAATCATTGTCCTAGGAATGCAGACCCGCCAAACAATAGCTCGCTATTGTAAGGTTATATTCGAATGGTCATGGTCTCTCTAGCCATGTATCTAATCCATGGCTGAACAATAAGACCGGACTTTGATTCCAGGGGGACTTGGATTCCTTTCACACCTGGTTGGATCGGAATATCCTTAAGAATTAAAGTCCCGTGTCAAACCTTTCTTTCATTTCGAAAGTTCTTGAGAAGGTGGTTGCGCAACAACTTCTCAACCATATCAAACTCAAGGGCCTCGATGAGCCACTGCAATCTGCATACAAGGCGGGCCACAGCACTGAAACGGCACTCCTCACGTCTTCTAGATCGACGATTAGTTCTCCAGTTAGATTTCGTTGGGAGGAGAGAAAGTTTGGCCGCATATAGCACGACTGTTAGGAAGGGAATTTGCTATAGAGGCGTCACCTTTCGGAGAACGGCCACAACATGGGAAAAGCCCTCCTAAAAATAGTACGGTGACGTAGCCAAATCGGCTCAGTCGACGCCTACCTCCACAGCACGGCCAATAGAATATTATTGACGACCGGAAGAGATCAATCTGGGCATGCGCAGGAGGCCTCTACTGTAAATTTATCACACTTCAAATGCATTTTTTGAAGTCATCAGGTCGAACTTCACATTACCAATAGGTTCAAATTGTTCTAAACATGTTTATCTATTGCAAGACGTTGACATTATCTTGATTTTATAATACTCAACTGAGAAAAATGCAACCTTCGGCACTAAAATTCCGGCAGTTTAGCTCGGAAGCATGAGAGTTGATGCAATTTACTGAATTTATTGAATCTTGGAATAAGATCGCCGAACAATATTAACGTTATCATGGAGAAGGGAATTCCCGCTGCATATAAACATTGTGGTATAGCCGATAGCTGTGACAGGTTTCACCAAATCCTTTCGCCCAAAATACCTATGTTAACTTCTTTGTCTTCAAACCATTGTTTGCCATATTTGGTAGGAACCAAATAGTTGTATTGTACGAACGTCTCGTTAATACTGTGGTTTCCTTTTGTAGGCCTCGACCATGTCGACGTGCATGGCTTAATGTGTCAGGGAATTCCTATTCTATTCCAAATAGGGCAGCAACCAATCAAATTTCGTTCCGGACCTTTTCCACTACATGCATTGACTTCTAACAGTCGTGATAGGGACACTCCTATCATCAGTCGAGAAGTTCCGATAATTGTCCGGCGGCGGGTGGATGGAACAGCCGTTATTATGGTTGTACGTGTAGTCCACTGCACATTTCCACTGAACACCCCCCCCAAAGCGCCCAATATTGTCTATAGAACCAGTAATGCCGAATTTGGCGCTCGGTTCTCAGCTCAATATTTTTAACACCCCCACCCCCGCCGCCACGGGGCCATCAGTCTTTGCGTGACCTCATACAGGAAATTTGACACTTCAGAGGCCTTATTAGAAGAATCTAGACACTGGGCCACAGTGTTTGATGGTTCGTACGTTTCACAACTATTTCGTGTGGGTTGAAACGTTAAAGGTTTTGAGAAAAATATTAGATCACCAACCAAAATTCTTCTTTAATGCGTCCGTGAGATGGCATAATACTCACCGATCTGACAAATAGTCTGATATTTAGCAAATCACGGCAGAAACACAGAAACTGATGACGTATTTACCTAGATTATAGAGTACTCTTCCAGGCAACGTCACAGAGATCACCTGAATATGCAAATTGAGTTCTATTAACAGCTTCTAAGAATGTAGCGGTAGACTGCAGTAAAGTATATGTTAATTGTATTGTCGGCAATGCGGCCCAATCAGAGCGCGGAGAACTGTCACGTGGATTGGAGAGCACAAATTGAATAGATCCTTTGTGTTCTAGAAGACGTGTCCTGAAGATAAAGGCAGACATTGATACAGCTCTCGATAGTGGGAAAGGTGTTATCCGTATTCTCCTTGACATGTCGGCTGCCTTTGAGACCATTAGCCATGATATACTCATCTCTAGGCTTGAGTGTCATTTTGGTGTCACGGGCACAGCCCTTGAGCATGTCGAGTGGTTTAAGTCATACCTTGCAGCCAGAAGCTACCGTGTCATGGTGGACGGAGAGAAATCTGATGTTATACCTTTGTGTTCGGGAGTGCCACAATCTCTGTCCTAGTATCGCTCCTTTTCTCACTCTACATCCAGCCACTTAGTGCAGTCATACATGAGCATGACATGCATCGCCATGGTATTGCCGACGATATACAACTCATTTACTGTATGACATGTTCAGGTTGACGCCGGATGGTCTGAGGGGGGCATGTTAGAAACCTTGGGGCACAGTTCGACAGCAACATAAGCATGTCTCTACAAGTGTCAAAATGTGTCCAAGGAGTATATTTCCAGATCAGTCGACTCTCTAAAGGGCTCCGCACACTGGCGACTAAAATGGGGGCGACTGCCGATGCGACTACTACGTCGCCTGCGATAATTACCATTGAGGTCGATCAATGATGTCATCCACGACATCACTCATCTTCCAAGGAAACATTTGTCCCAAACGAGTCAACAAATACTAAAAAAACTAAAAATATGTTCAGTCGCCTCTGTGGTCGCAAGGCCGGTCGCCTAGAAAATCGCTCGAAAAATCGCCAGTCTGCGGAGCCCTTTAGGTGCGGCGTTATCTCGACAGCTCTTCATGTGCGCGGGTCATCAACGCCTTGATGACTTGTCGCTTGGATTTTCAAAATGGCCTGCTTCTTGGTCTTCCTGACTGTGAGATTCAGCGGCTCCAAAAAGCTCAAAATTCCGCCGCAAGACTTCTCACGCAGACTAAAAGGCGGGACAATATCACTCCTGTACCGAAGAAACTGCATTGGTTGCCCGTGAGCTCGCGCATTCAGTACAAAGTCCTCCTGATCGCTCATAAGACCTTGCATCAGGGGGATAGTCCAAAGTACTTGAGGGAGTTGCTCAGCCTGCGTGTCCCGTCCCGCTGGCTTCGGTCATCGGACGATCCATGGCTTCTTGCCATTCCGCAATCAAAGGGGACCTACGGTGACCAAAGTCTCGGTGTCATGGTTGCCAGGCTGTGGAACGCTCTCCCGGTCTCGATGCGCGAGCTCGGGGACACCAATACTTTCAAAAAACATCTCAAAACAGAGCTCTTTAGGAGTCGTTTCTGTTAATTGTTCACGAAGTGACGTTATTTTCGCACCAGATCACTTCTTGTCACAAGGGTTTATTCAGTTAATATTGCACGAAATTTCACTTAATAAGTGTAATGTAACGCGAAGTAGTGTCTCGTATAGTAGGATTTACATATCATTTGTGTTCTTCGAGAAATCGACACTTTTGTTTAGGGCACGATCGCAATGTATGGACGAATGTATAGAGCATCATAAAACTGAATGTTTGTGAAAGACATAACGAGGGCATGCAAAAAAATCATAAAGATATACCACCACTACACGAGGATGTGTATCCAGATCTCGTTCTCTATTTAGTACTTTCAGCCGAATTTAATCCTTAATCACCGAGAAATAAGCAGATAAGTCCTGAATTTCCGCAGCAGACGACGAGTTAGGTCGCCATTGTTAATGATTCACCCATAACCGACGTGTATAGAGAGCACAATGCTGCAAGTGCAAGTGACGATGTGTATGCCTACACATATCTGTGCACGAATGTTTAGGTAGCCTTCTTGGTACTGAAATAATGGGATGCCTTATCTGCTTATGGATGAGTTGATAATTGGGGTCAGTGTTGATGGTAGGCCATCGCCGAATTTGGGTTTTAATCAGAATCAGAATTGTATTACGAAATATTCGCTGATGCCGGGGCGAGCCAGGTAGCCCAGTGGGTTCAGTGTTGCGGCTATGGGAGGTTGTCGATGGCCATGGGTTCGAGCCCGGGTTTTCTTTTACACAGGTTTTCTCTGTTTGGAAGTAAGGACTTGTCCCGCTATCGATTTTTTTCCGCTGTCCAAAACAACTATTCCCCCAGCAACTGCACTCTCATTGTATGATCTGAACGTCACTTCGTGAACGCTGTCGCCACCAGGCTTGTTACTTTTTAAGTCTACCTAGTCATATCAGTCTTTATGTCATTTTTATCACACAAATTGTTTTATCACCCTAAATGTCTTTTTGTTTTAAATTCAAATTGTTTTATCCTACTAAATGTATTTTCTGTTCTAAAATTCTTATGTAAAGTGCTTAGAAAATGTATATACATTGTACATTAAAGCGGACAGGTCAGATATACTCTCAGGCTTGTATGCAAAAAAATTTACGCTCAACTTCGGCACACCACGAGGCTGCCGAAGTCGAGCGTTCGGTAATGCTCGTAATGTACACTAAGCTTCCTAGCTTGAAACACCCATTACACCATGCGCATACCAACTACGTCATCATTCACTCGCCTGATCACCGGAAGTGAAGGATGATGGTGGCGAAGTGGGGATGAGATTGACATGTGGAGCAGTCGTTAAGGCATGTTAGGTGCTGTGTGATTGCTGGAGGTGTTTGTGTAGAATTGTGCAATTGTAAAAATGTAGATAGTTGTATATATTACATTTTATTAACAGAGATGAAGTGAACAATTGTTGCTGTTTTCCTGTGGCTGTTTAACTATTTGAACTCTGAACCCAAATTATCTAAACGATTAAGGAATAATATATGTTCTCACCTAAGATCCTATTGAAATCCGGAAAATACTGCAATTCTATACAGTATATACCTTTCTAACAAAGATGGTGGCGTACTACATGTAGTTCTTCCACATGATGCCGTGGCCATTCATTGTCCAACCATGATTACATGTATATAATACTACCAAACGCATCCTCTCAGACAATTATTTCATCTAACCTTTTGTGCCCATGGTTCGCTTGACCAGCTACAAAGCGTACCAGCCGCCATTTAATGTTATTGAGCTTCTGATGTCATACATTTATGTTGAGAACTGCCAGACCCCCATCTTGTTTGTTGGAAAGGTCTATATCAACCCAAGATAACTGTTGTTGTAGGAAATTTACAATAAGTCATTTTTTATAAATATTGCAAGGAGTGGATAAGTATGGAACTGGCATACAAAAACGCCGACGAGGTTTGCTAGATGGCATCACCAGTCTTTTAAGTACATGTAGTTAGCAGACTCGTGCTGCCATCTGACGGGTCGCGTTGTCGCCAAACAACGGCTGGAGTACGGAAGAACGGACTGTGACCCGTCGCTTCCAGTCATATGACCTATCAGACACTTCCCACCGACGAATGAGAGCGTGCGAGCGTGGAAGTGTCTGGTTGCGCGAGACTAGAAAGAACGCATAGAGCGATAAATAAATCCCGGACTACGATCAGTTATTTGTGCTATTTTGATATTCTAATCTACTTCTGACCAATTATTGTCGAAACATTGGAACAGATACGATGTTTTAGCATTTGTTACCACTTTACCAGTGTATTCCACCATTCGATACTCTTTCCTTTCAATAGGTGACCGTGTTGGAACACTGAAGAAACTAGCCACGGTCAAGTTAGTGGCGACCCCAACGTGTTTCTTTTCATCATCGGATAGAGAATGGTCACTTCTGTTCACTACACGTAAGAATTTAAGAGGAATCACATATAAACAAACCCACGGTGGTTACGAAGTTCAACATCGTTTTGCAATCAAAGGCCAATTTCGCTACGGTGGCTCATTTTCTCAGCATGGCATCGTTGTTTTCAAGTTTGAGAATATTTCGAACTGCAAAGGTCTGGGTTTCTGCGGTAATTGGGTGCTCTATGACACTTATGGAAAAGTAATTGCTATGATTGGCAGATTCTGCTCAACGCGACCTTGTGAAAAAGCGGAATCCGATAAGGCTGATCAATTGTATCTATTTCTTGATCTGTCGAATCACAATAAAGGCTTAATGGTCGTACACTGTCGTTACTTAACCGGTAACTTTAGAAAAGAGGTTTCTGTAACCACATATAATTTCACGAAGGTCGGGGGTCGTCTCTTTCACACGCCATTAGAAACACTCACATTGCACTCCGCTCTTCCGGTCTTTGCGGCAGGCTTCTCAAGTGGTATTCGGCCATTTTCTCTTCCGCACAGCGATAGCGTAATAATTTTTGTCCAAATTCGAATAGATGGGAAGTTAAACTGCTCCGCGTATTACGTGCGAGAATCCGACAACTTCAAGTCTGAAAGGATATTCAAAGATCAATTCCTTTATGAAATGAAATTCATGCATAATGTTTCGCCTGATTATATAGTGAATAGGCTTCTCTACGTGTCATTGGCCGATCGAATACCGGCATACAAAGTCATATGGTTTGATTGTAATGGGAATGCGAGTGAATTAACACATCATCTGAATGTAACCTACGTAAAATACCGTAAGAAAGTGGAATATTTCGTTATAGATCATACAGGATCGGTTTTTTGCCTATTTTCCAAGGCATCATACGCTGAAATATTTCGCATTGTTCCTGAAATTATCTAAACAAACAGGATGTGCTTTAATGTGGAACTGATATCTTCAAACATATTAAATATTTTTGCGGTTTCAAATGGCTATGTCATCACTCAACGACTGGCAAAAATTTGGTCAAAAAATCTCGGCGCATATTCAAAATAAACACAAAGATGTATTTTTCAGAATTTTAAATTTCTCGCTTTTGAAACATTATCATTGAAATGTTATTTTCCACAAAAATCCCACTTCTTTAGAAAATGTGTATTTTGTAAAATTAAAAAAAGACATTTATTGTATTGTGCTGCATGTCGAATAAAAAATAATACAAGAACTACTTAAACAATGCCTCAGGACATCCGGCATATGTGACCTTCAGGGAAAGGTATGAATAAACTCAAGAAAAAGAAACACAAAAATAACAATAAAGAACAAAGTGAGAAAGAGGAAGTAATTTAACATTAGCGATGCATTTGTGAAGAATAATGACACGTACCAACTGAATTATCTTTTCTGTCGTTGAGAAAGGGCAAAGGATGTCCATCTAGCAACATGACAGTCACCCATTGTTATGTCTTCCCTGGAAATTTTCTAAGTCCAAAAACTAGGCCCACAAAGAGAGGCCTATAATGAATATCACTTTCGTGGTAAGTTCTCGGCCAAGTGCACTGTGGATTGATTTTGGGAGGGATCAATTGTAGTCCCCTACTAATCAATTTTACAAAGGCCAGCCAGGGGTAATTCATCGTAATGGTTCCCAAATGCATCACATTTTGTGGTTTGGACTCAGTGATTTGGTTCTTTGATGCCACGTCCTCAAGATCAACCATGAATTACCTCTGGTCGGCATTTGTGAAATTGATCAGTAGGGGTTTATTACCGGTACAATTGATCAAAATCAATGCATACTGCACTTGGCCAAGAACTTGCCACGAAAGTGATCCGACTTTTATACCATTCATACTAGGCCTCCCTTGTGGGCCTAGTCTTTGGACTTAGAAAATTTCCACCAAAGACCAATAAACTGTGAACTTCCTGTATGTAGGTACGCGTGATAGTGCAGATGGAACTGTACATAAAACGATATAATGTTTGTCCTAATGAAATGGCTCCGAGCATCTTCATTTACTCCATGTTCAGCCATACAGTCGATCGACTAAACATTGATGGCCAATTTTGCGCACGTTTTCTCATTGGAAAGGGACCATTCAGATGACCAAGGTCAGAAAATATTCGAAGTCGTGACTAGTGAACAACAGTGCCTCGTCGTTTGGGTCGGGGGACAACATTGTACACTTTCAAGAAGGATTAGCAATAGGCCTACCGGTGTACCGATGGGTGCATAAGTGGCCTCGAAATCACAAATTCATAAAATGTTTGGGGTATATGAAGCCATCAATCCCCAGCAGTCAAATCTACGTAAAATGAATCGAAGAGAAGAACAGGGTTTAACTTGCTCGAGTTTATTAGACGGTGGAGTATATCCTTATCTATACTACTAAAAGAACAAACTTCCACGGAAATAAAGACAACTACCGAATACGTGCCTTTCAAACCTTCACAAATCTTTCAAGTACAGTCTTGGGTACAAAACCTCCCCTTCTCAATGTAAACTTTCGCCGAGAAAGTGAACTTTGAAAGCATTTTTCTCCACGATAAAATTGTAAACATACGAGCCGAAGACCTACGGAAATTGCCGATCATTTCCGATGCTTCCCCGAAGACAATCATTTTGGTTCCCGAAGCCACCGCTAGGGCTAGAAGGCGAAGACAATGAGACTAAAACTCCACAGGAGAGCACCACGGGCCTCACGGAAAAGGTGGCGAGGCTGTGTTGTTCTTTCCGTCCGTCAGGCGAGTTCACGTTCGTTGGTGAATGACACTCTGTTGGACATGTTCGAGCGCAAGGTATGCCAATTTATCTTCGAAAATAACAGTGAAAACTCAATGTGCAAACCGAAATATAAGTTGGAATAACCGATAGGCCTACGGAACGCTATCTGACCATCCAATTTCATCGGCATAGGCCAATGTCCATGATTTTTGTGATGTGACCGGCCCGGTACGGTAGATGGTCAGTGATGGTAGGTAGGCCTACACACGTGTGCCAACGAATGCATGAATGTACAATGCCTTTGAACACATATCGGCATGGATGGTCGGCCTCATTTCAAAACGGTGTGCATATGCAGTGGCGTATCTAGGCATACTGTATGGATTCGTAGCCCTTTCATTATCACTGTGTTAATGATCAATCGATCTGTGATGATGATCAATCGATGACGACTGATCTATGACGATCGATCAATGACAAATCAATCGATGACGACCGATCGATGATCGATGACGATCGATAATGATCAAATATGATCAATCGATGATGATCGATGGTGATTGATGACAATCGATGACAATCGATCGATGATGATCGACCAATGACAATTGATGATGATCGATGACCATCGATGATGATTGCTCAATGATGATTGATGACGATCGATTGATGACGATTGATCAATGACGATCGATCAATGATGAGCGATGACAAGCGGTCGATCACGATCAATGATGATTGAATATTGATGATTGATCGATGATGATCGATCGATGACAAACAATGATGATCAATTTATGACAATCGATGACGATCAATGATGGTTGATGACGATCCATCATGATAGATGATGATCAATTGATGATCGAAGACAATAGGTGATGATTGATTACGGTTGGCGATCAATGACTATTGACTGAGGACGATTGATGACGATCGGAAGTGATCAATGACAATCGAAAATCATAGATGACAATCATCATGAACAATGATGATCGATCGATGACAGTCGATCAATGATGATCAATCGATGATGATCGATGACGACTGATGATGGTTGATGACAATCCATCATGATCGATGACGATCGATTGATGATCAAAGATGATAGATGGTGATTGATGATGTTGGACTATTGATTGAAGACGATCGATGATAATCTAAGACAATAGACAACGATGAATCGATGACGATCAATGACAATTGATCGATGATGATCAATCGATGATGATTAATGACAATCGATGATGATCCATCATAATCGATTGATGATCGAAGGCCATAGATGGTGATTGATGATGTTGGACTATCGCTGATGATTGAAGACAATCGATTACGATCAAAGACAATAAATAACGATCGATCAGTGACGATCAATGACAATCAATCGATGACAATTGATCAGTGATGATAATCGATAAATATGGATGATGGACGATCAATGACGATCCTCGATGATCGATGATGTTTGATGACAGTCGATGACGATCGATGACAATACCAGTCGATCGATGATGATCAATGACAATCGATGACGATCAATTATGATTGATCAATCAATGACAATCGATGATGATCGATCGATAGTGATTGATGACAATCGATGATGATCGGTGATGATCAGTCGATGACGATTGATGATGATTGAGATGACCACTGATGACCACTGATGACGTGTGATCGGTGTTGATGACCAATGACGATCGATGATAATCGATCGATGAGCACTGATGTCGCTCGATGGTTGATGACAATTGAAGATTATCGAAGACGATCGATGATGATCGAAAATGATCAATGACAATCGAAGACGACAGATGACAATCGATCACGATTGAAGACAACAGAAGATGATCGTTCAATGAGGATTGATCAATGATGATTGAGCGATGAGGATCGATCGACGACGATCGATCGATGACAACCAATCAGTGATGATCGATCGCCATCGATGACGATCAATGACAATCCATGATGACCGATGACAATCGATTGCTGACGATTGATGATAAATGATCACGATCAATACCAATCGATCGATGATTATCAACGATGATCGACGATGATCAGTGGATAACAATCAATGACGATCATGGTGATTATTGATGATCGATGATGGTCGATGACAATCGATAGATGATGATCGATCAATGACAATCAGTGATGATCAATGATGACCACTGATGACGATTGATCGATGATGATGATCGTTCGGTGACCATTCATCGTTCGGTGACCATTGATGATCGTTCGGTGACCATTGATGACGATCGATTGACAATTGCTACAAAATGGACTGATATGATATGTCACGCGAATCATGTCATGATGTTCATAAAATATCACGTGATGTGTCATGCAAAGTCAACACGGTGTGTTGGCCAAGAGACTAAGCCTGCTATTGATGTCGTTGTGTGCCAAACATGCGGTGCATTTCACATGATGTGCACTCCGAATTATGTTTATACAATAATAATATCATGTGACGTGGAGTGTCAGATTAACTCGGTGTGTTCGGCCTTGGATCTCTGCCTACTATTGTATTGCCACAATAGACTCTATCACTCCAAAATAGTGCAGCACCTGACGGGGCATTCGGAACGACCTGAGGCGAACTGCTTATCTGCCACTGGACGGCGCATTTCACCTCGGACACAAGTGCAAGGCAGCCATTTTGTTTATCAACAAACCCACGTGACCGATCGTGGGACTATTTTGGCAGAATTTTGGTCTGTTAAGGTGTTCAAACTTATTTGCTGGATAACTTGAGGGATATTATTTATAAACTTACCGGTATCTCATCCAATCTGCCAATTATTGATCAATAACGCAACGTTTTGTGTGACCTATTTCGTTCATGCGCAGGGTGTGATGAGGCGAACCGCATTTGAACTCTCACAAACGGGCAGCAATCCTTGCGCATTCAAGATGGCTGCCTTGGAATTGTGTCCGAGGGGAAATGCGACCGTACGGAAATTGCCGAGCAGTTGCCTTCGGAAGTTCCGAATGGTGACGGGGCAGCGTCATGACGCCCCGCCCGGCATTTCTGAACACCATGATTTGACTCGAAAAAATAGGTTGTTTCAGCGATCATGACGTCGTGAAACAATATATGATTTTTTTGTCTCACCTCAAGACATCATGAAATGACGTGCGCGACGTCATGACGCTGTCCCGTCAGATGCTGCACACTTTTGGAGTTATATCTTCATGGGACATGATATGCGGTGCTACCTCAAATTTGCAGTCAAATTTTCACAGTGCTTTTATTTTCAATTCCATTACAGATTTTGTCAAGCATCACCCAAGATAGGCTATGTCAGTCAAGCAAGTGCAAGTTGTCAAGCGCAGCGATTTCATCAGTAACGTATCGAAGTACACATATATTTTAGCATCAGGATATCACTCAAACTGTACCTAATATTGCAATAAACTAACTACTGTACTACTTTAGTCTGAATATTTCTCACATTTGGCTCTGGAACGGCTGTTCATCAAAATGGAACAACTATGAGAGCAAGCAAAATAAAAGTCATGTTGGTTTATTGCGTTAAAGTTGCCCTTCCACAGCTTATTGGCCTTTTCTATAATAAAATAAGCCAACCTCCACTCCGAGCTCATACTAAAGTGAAAGCCATGTCAACGGGTTCAATCTTGCTAGTACCACAGAAAATACAGAAATATAAAATTCAGATACTCACTTTTACACATTAAAGATAATGTATCACGACTTCATTGTTTACATTCAATGTTTGTAAACATGGATGTTTACATTTTGTTATTTTGGACTTTTGGGACATGCCAACCCACCAAAATGAATACTTTCGGTGTCAAAAGAACTTCTAGGGGGGAATGCCACCAACAAATGACTCATAAGACAAAGAAAGACTGGACACAAACAAACAAAATGTAAATAAACAATGATTTTCGTGGCCCGCAAAAATACCCGTGATACATTATCTGTAAGAGGTCAGTCCTGGAAAACGGCCGATGGTGTAGATGAATTATGATTGACAGGTCATGTGGGTAAATTCCGATATCCTATTGGCCATGACTGTGTTAGGAGTGCTCTTAACTTTTTGAGGTGTGCAGAAATGCGATACCCCTCACAAATCGAAAGCCAACAGACCATACACTGTCACGAGGTGGTGTTGATGTTTTTTGAAAGCCAAATGCATGTCATTTTCTGGTTCGTTTTCCTAATACCAGACAAGCATTTCATGTTATGATCGTTCCCCCGTGAACGAGGGAACTGAGCCTGAAAATGACACTAAGATGTAAACTTCACACGTCAGAAAGTTCCTACCACAGTCATGGCCAATAGAAGAACGGAATTTATCCACATGACCTGTCAATCATAATTCATGTACACCGTGGGTGGTTTTCAGGACTGACCTCTTAAGGGCGAGCCAACGTTTTGAATTTTTGAAACGTGGCCAGGCGTTGTAAATAAAAGATGTCAAAATACCATAAAAGTACAAGATATATGACGGAAATGAAGGCACCTGTGGCGTCTATAAGTCAAAAGGAATTGAATGAGATGTATCTTGGAACGCACTAATTAGCTAATAAGTTGAAACAAAAGACTAGTTGTCGGAACACTTTCCCAAGAAATGGCACACTTTGAAGATCAAACAACATGCGTGTCGTAAAGTTCGTCGTTTTTTCTACCCAGTCCACCCCTTTCGGTAGCATTATTTCAACAGACATAGAGTACTCCACAAGTGAACAGCATGAATGCTGCCAATTTTCCAAAAACAGGGCGGCCATATTGGATCTGGATTTTACTTCCTGGTTCTCTTCTAATGTACTGAGCGTGTATGCTGTCTATGAAATGCTGGTCAAGACATCCTTCCCACCCCAGGTTCTATGGGTTTGTGGCATTGCTGCCACTACCTGAATGTGTCATTTACATGCTTCTTCTCTGAGAAAATTGTACCTGTTTTTCATGTTTGGCGAATTTCTTTGTTTTGGATTACATAATATAATTAACTTGTAATTCTTAGGATTTTGCTCATTTCCTGTGTCTATACAGCACAGTGATCACAATTGACCCAAACAAAAGTCAAGTGGGGGTGTCTTTACTGCTTTTTTCAGAGGGGCCTGGATTGAAGCACTATGAAAATCCACAATGATGGCTCGCCCTTAATGTGTAAAAGAGAGTATTCTGCAAGGATTATACCATATGCGATGTGATATCTTGCTTACACCGGAACTGAAATGTGGATAAAATTTGTTAGTACAGGGTTTCGAAAGGTGTGAACTATAATCGTAAGCTATTACAACTACATGTATACCAGTCGACCCCCAAAGGTATGAACAGCGCCACGACGTGTCAGCCGTTGTATTTGGCTGTACTAACTGCTAAATCACTGAACGAAAACGAGGTAGTGACGTAGGCGTAGCAGACGCTATAAAACAATCACTAATTACACACGATTAATCAGACGTTTGAAGGTGGCTGAAAATTTCATCGAAATCGGTTCAGTTTTGACCGAGTTAGACCTATCGATCGAAAGGTAACCTTGTGTTTTTGAAAACAGGCGTTCTTCAAAGTGCGTACACTTTCTTGGAATAATATTTTGAAACTTCTGGGTAGGTCGTTCAGGTTGTTTTAACATAGAAGAATCTACATGCGAAGGATGGTTTTATGCACGCATGTCTGAGGGGTTGAAAATCACCCCAAAACACAACGACAATAGGGAGGTTTCGCAAGCGCCCGGTTAGGCCCTACGACGACGTTTATCTATTGTGTGGGTATACCCAAACAATAGATAAACGTCGTCGTATGTCCTAACCGGGCGCTTGCGAAACCTCCATAGTTACTAGGGAGGTTTCGGGAGCGCCCGGTTAGGCCCTACGACGACGTTTATCTATTGTGTGGGTATACCCAAGCAATAGATAAACGTCGTCGTATGGCCTAACCGGGCGCTCCCGAAACCTCCCTATTATCAAGAAATATCCCTCGCTTTATCCATTGTCTACCTGGTTCCATGGGCCCCGACGGTAGCGCTGACAGTCAGCGCCACATCGGACGCCCGAAGAACCAGGTAATCGATCGTCTTGGCGCAATTCGGTATACATCGACAATCTCCGGCTGTTATCGGCAGGTCGGCACGACAAACATGACTGCACGAGAATCGTGACCTACTGCTGTTCAAACTGGGTACAAAAAGTTGGAATACCATGCCGAAGTATGAAATTAATACAGATTGGAGATTGATAGTTTCTTCATCCATTCAGTTTTGCTGGTTTTATGCAGGCAAGTATTTATGTAGTCATGACGATTTTTTTAACAACCTTGGCATCCCAACGACCTCCAATTCTGTGCGGAGGAAGAAATTTCTGAAATGATTTCTCTTCACTCGTTTGCATTATGCCAAAATAAATTACACTAATGGAAAGCACACTGTCTTAGCTAAATTATAATGTATGGTTTATGTGGTTGAATTTGAACGGTCTCCTCGATAAGCGCACTTTTGTGCGAGGTGTCCGATTTCTCGAATGAGGTACTCGAGGAGCCTTGTCGAGGGCCCCGATCGCCTATTATTTTCCCGCGCGCAAAATAAATCTGCCGTGGGAAAGGACCTTTGCGGGTCGACTGATACGCTAAGAAGTCGAAGAAATCTTAGGGGACACCATGTAGAAAGTATAGAGAATGGGGCAAGAACGTCGAATGTCTTCAAATTATTCAAGTATGAAAATTTGAAAAAAACAATATGAAAATTCACAATGACAGCTCGTCCTTAATCCACTGAAGATTTTGGTAAATAAGTTCATTAGGTGTACTTTTGATTAAGGGTGTACCAAATCCGATGATGTTATTCCTCTTTGGAAGTGATGACTGACAGTAGGCCTGTACATGTACATGTGGTGTTTCTTTATGAACATCGGTTTGCGAATAGAATTCTTTATCTTTTTTTGGTACTATTGAATAGGAAGACGCTTATGAGCTTTTGTTACGAATATGCCTTTCGCCAATATATACGCCTGTATTGATCCTGTTGCCATAGACGACGTAGCATTGGCTGCTGTCAGAGTGCGACCAATGATGTGTGCTTTCTGCCAGCAGCCGTTCGATAAATGTAACTTTAGAGTGATCAAATGCATGGTAGACCAACTTATCAAGAAAAGATACCGTCGCATGTAGGAGGAGTCAGCCGCGCTTGTCGCCAAAAGGCAGTCGCAAAGTTCTAGCGGATCAATACAATATAAAATTCTCCTGATTGGTGCTCAATCAACCATGAATGGCTCCGCTAGGCTATCATTTGGACCGTGGTAACTCTTCTTGGTCAACTGACTGACAGTTCCTAGTGCCCTGGCTGGTGAAACTTGACGCCGAATATTAAATCCACGAAGGCTCACAAACATGACACAGAGGTGAGCATTGACCAGCTATGACCCTTATTTTATTCTACATGTGTATATCAGTCTGTTCAGTAAAGAGTGAACGATCCCAGGAATTTGGTCTTGGATGCTTTATTTATCAGGTAGAGATAAAGAACCTTCCAAGCATTCTGTATACCTCGATTGAACACAGATCTACATACATGTACATGTATGTATTCTTGGAAAGTGAAGTTGACCAGAAACTCGGTGTACCTCTTCCAAAGCAAAGACTATCACAAACTTTCCTCTGGCTGTCTTAGCCAGAAAGACACCCCCTAGCAGACCATGACAGTCGACCCGCAAAGGTATGAACAGCGCCACGACGAGTCAGCCGTGGTATTTGGCGGTACTAACTGCTAAATCACTGAACGAAAGCGAGGCAGTGACGTAGCTGCGTAGACCCTATAAAACAATCACTAAATACGCACGATTAGTCAGACGTTTATTAAAAGGTGGCGTGAGGTTTACATCTTGATGGAAGATTCTCAGCGCTAGTCTCGCGCAGTCAGCCGTTTCGTTCCGCAGTACTGCTACACAAACGTCTGGCCCAGAACGCCGTTATTGTTGTGATACAGTGCTTTGTGGGTAATGCTGTAGAAGGTCACGTGACATAAGATGGCTGCTTCCATTGATGGATAAAATCTCACCTCAAAACCTTCCAAAATGTCTGAATCTGGCAATGAATCGATCGGTGAAGTGATCTGAGACAGCGTACTGGACAGCAACAACTTATTGGAGTTGAATATCAGGCTGAAAACTAAGCAGGAATTGTGTATCCGTATGGTAGACGAGGTCGAGAAACCCAACTGACATTATGTGGTCGTCGCCATGATGAGGCCACATGATCACTTCTCTTGCCCAATCAGCAGCCGGATTGTGATTTTCGAATGGGAGGAATCGGCGGATGGGAATGAATGACTAGCTCTGTCCCTGATTAGCCAATCAGCATCCAGACCAGGATCTTGGTCTGCTCGTAACAGAAAAAGTGGCGTTATGACCCAGACGCTTGTTCGATCCCCAGATTCGAAACAGCG
>NMRB01000524.1:67631-86511 GCA_002633025.1 Notospermus geniculatus
AAAAATCCCAACAAAGTTGCCATTTTTAGGTCAAAACATCAAATATTTTGAAAATTTTTGATGCTGATATCCATCTATACAGACACTGGAAGATTTTACAGGTGAAAATTTTCAGGATTTGCGGAGTTTCCGAAAATCTCATTCTGACCGGCGAACTTCGAACAACGGTAAAACCCAAGTCAGCCAACTGATCAGAAAAATCATTATGCCAAATGATGGACAAATGATCTATCATGCATCAAAAATTGGTGAAAAAATATTGGGGGATCACGGAGTAATTGACAAATATCCACTGGTTAATAACTTATGACCGAGATTGTACTGCCTGCAGGTAATAGTATATTAGTTACAGTACGTTGCACAATTGACCTCCCTTCCGCGGCGCGCACCACCCGCGTACCAGATGCAGCGTCATTCTCGTACCATCCTCGTATCTTCCTAGGATGTGGCGCAGCGTCATGGAAGGCATGCAGTGAAGACGTAACGTCATTCACCGGACGTCACGCAACAGAGACGCGTGACGTATCCGTACCATCCGCGATGAACTGAAGGTTACCTTCCGCGCCACGTCCAAGGAAGGTACGCGGATTCTGGGAGGTCAATTGTGCAACGTACTGTACATGAAGATTTCCTTCCTCCAGCGATGGGAGATTGATACGCGCTATCTAGTCATGCTAGTGGCACGCATTCGAACGAACCCACCTCGAACTGGATCGAGGCCAGTTACCGAACCTGCACCGTGCAAAATAATCAATCCATCCTGAACCGAACTCGCCCGAGGAAGGTGGATGTAGTACATGTAGGTTTCCTCCATTCCACACCGTCTAAAAAGGCCTAGTGCCATGCCCACCTGTTGTCGATATCACGCTGATTATACATTATACATTTGTAATTTATTTTTTGTGTCTCGTCTTTGCTGTTGCTTCAGAAAAAAAGTGTCATCTTTGAGAGCAGGTTTTCACCAGGTCAATTCGTTATGAAAGTTTGTGAATGTGTTGAATATGGGACGAGATCTGCACGTAGGCCTACATGTACACATGTGGATGATTGGTTGAAAGTCGAGGATTGTAAATTGGCATATTCAGGAAATTTCTGATTACAGTCTTTCTGACAGCAGAATACGAAAAGTATGGTATATATTTTCGGACTTTGATCGTGACTGGAATAGAAGACTAGTTGTTTCTGGTCATGCCTTGAGGTTTTATTTCGGTGTCTTTCTATATTGAGAATAAAAAGCGCCCTGATAAAGTCAAAAAGAAGTGGAAACTGCCGTGAAGTTACTTTTGATAGTTACATGTACCGTAGGCCTACTTTAAAAATGTTAGGGTACCACCACTTATGGCAGCTGTGCACGTAAGTGTACAATGTACATTTTGAAAACAAAACTACCTTGGATAGCATGAACGGATTCACACAGTCGTATGTGCACAGGCGGAACACATGGAGGCATATTTGGACGGACGTGTAATGATGCACATCAACACCACACAGCAATATCAACCAGCGTCGATCACGGACGGGGAAGTTCGAGATGACTTGAACGACTTCGTCATACTTATACAGTTGTGTGCTTCAACAGCAATCTTTATTATGGGACTCGTTGGAAACACTCTAACGTTATTCGTCATGTCTTTGCCGCATAGCCGGGCAACCGTCATGTGCTTATCTCCGCGTCTTGGCCACTTTGGACAACCTGGTCCTAGTGGTTGCATTCATTTAGCCATATCTCTTCGCCAAGCCCACATGTGAAAACCCTCGGTGCTGCATACTGCATTCTATCGTATTATTTTATGTAATATGTACTTTACAACTGTACAGTGTGGATGGTAGTAATCATAGCGTTCGACTGGGTCTTTGCTGTTAGATATCCTCTTAAAATGGCCACATGGTGCACAATGAAAAGAGCCAAAATATGTATCACTTGTGTTGTAATACTTGAAATCGTTTTTTATGCAGCACATCTGTTACTGACCCCACACTATCACAAGGTTTCGAACGGAATTCATGTTAGTTACACCCTACCCGAGGAACTACATGTATATTTCATTATAGGCCAAAAACAATGTTCACCAGTGCCAATTTCAATAGTCACAATGCTCAGTATCATCATAGTGGTGAGCTTGAAGCGTCATAAATCCAAAATGCAAGAAACAGCTACGCAGAATGACAAACTGACGTCACAAAGTGCGTCTAGAGATAGAAGCATGACATTTATGTTGATTATGGTAGCCACATGTCTATTTGGTCCCTTTTTATAGTGATGCCCTTATATGGAAGTTTGCGTTTCCACAATTTGCAATGGCGAGATCAGATCTTAGATATTTGTCTTTATTCCAGCACAACTAAACCACGTTGTCAACTTTTTCCTGTACTGCATTGGGAGCAGGTATTTTAGAAAGATTTGCAGACGGTGATTTGCAGAAAACCTAGAAAACGTAGACATTATAAAGGATGATTGCTCAAAGGTACACTCGTCCCCAGTCTTCAGTTGCTATAGTCCACTAAACACTGGTACGATTGGCGCCAAAGGTGGAGAATCATCAATACACGGTGCTGTTTGAGGAGGGGTGCAATCATAAGCCCTCATAACAGGTTTAACCGACGCCGCCGTAAAACACTTTCTGATTGGCGAAGATACGTGTACAAAATGTACAGTGTATGTTCATACTCGCGGCAGATGCCCAGCGGGATTCACCAATCGGACAGCGAACTCGGTCTATTCGTGATACTTTGAGGATCGCATCAACTGAAGCAGTTTCGGAGCACGAGTAAAGCCGTGTTTACCTGACATCCATTCCCGTTATGCGATACGTTTTTTTCATCTCGATCTGTACATGAGCCAATGCTTTGGCGGATAACATCGTCTCTCATAACGGATAACGGATGTCAGGTAAACACGGCTTAACGCGAAGTGGGTAGCGGTTTGAAACTGTGGCAGGAATTTAAGGCAATGGACCGTTCTTTCTTGAGTCATACTAGAGGGGCCCAGCAGGCAGCCTCCTCACAAGCAGTTTGATGTGCTTATTCCACCGTTTGGTTGGCATGGGAATCTAATTCCGGCATGCGTTGCAAGCAAAACAAGAAAAGGACATCGGAGCGATGTCAATGGTTTCCGATGAGAAGTTACTACTCTGGAGCTAATTAACTGTGACCTTGACCTCTGACCTTGAGAGGCATTGCGTAACTGAAACAGGGATCTTTGATTAAACCTGTAGGGGATGGTTAATGCTGGCCTCTAATTAGTTTTCCCCTGAAATTCTGACTAGATTTGGATTTTAGAACTGTTTGACTGTGACCTTGACCTCTGACCTTAAAGGTCATTGTGTAATCCGAAAGGTCATCCTTGATAACCTTGGTGTAGGTGAAGATTTTAGGCTTCCACCATAACCAGGTTCTGACTTATATCATGTTATCTGTCACAGTTGACTGTGACCTTGACCTCTGACCTTGAGAAGTATTGCGTACCTGGAATAGGCATCCTTGATTAAACTTATAGGAGATGGTTAATTCAGGCTTGTATATAGTTTTCTCCTGAAATTCTGAGCAGGTTTGCACTTTAGAACTGTCTGACCTTGACCTTGACCTCTGACCTGCAACGTCATTGCGTAATCTAAAAGCTGATCGTTGATAACCATAGATGTAGGTGAAGGTCTTAGGCGTCCACAATCACCAGGTTTTGACTTATCTCATGTTATCTGTGACGGTTGGCTGTGACCTTGACCTCTGACCTTGAGAAGTATTGCGTAACTGGAACAGGATGCGTGATTATTAACCTATAGGGATGGTTAATTCAGGCTTCTAATTAGTTTTCTACTGAAATTCCGAGGCGGTTTGCACTTTAGAACTGTTTGACCTTGACCTTGACCTCTTACCTTCAAGGTCATTACGTAAATCGAAAGCTCATCCTTGATAACCTAGGTGTAGGTGAAGGTTTTATGCTTCTATACCATCACCAGATTCTGACTTATGTCATGTTATCAAATTTGAATATCAAATCTCGCCATGATATCAGCAAATATCATGCAACCGAGCAGGTGCAAACTGAAAATTTCAGTTGCAATAACATCCGTGGATGAGCTGTGGTGTTGTGGTACCAGTTTCAAGTCATTTACTGTGGCAGATCTCCCGATATGTCAAAATATCAAATTTGATATATCAATATCATTATGATGCTGACCTTCGTATTCCGTTGACATTGGCTAAGCACTGTCTACGACTAGAATCCTATAACTTAGCTTCACCAAACCACCGCTACGCTACGAACTCTAGATAAGATGATTCCCATGGCTGATATACGTGTGTAAACATGATACACAGACCATTCGAACAAAGATGGTGGCTTACTAGTTCTCCGACTAGCAAACGCATCATCTCAGACAATTATTTTACCCATATTTTTGTACCCATGGCCCGCTTGGCCAGGTTAGCCTGCCAGGGGGTGTTGAATGGTATATTAAGCTTCTGACACGGCATATGGTGAGAACTGTTAGACCGCCAATTTGTTGGAAAGGTCTATACGACGAACCAAAGCAGTCGAGTGAACAGTTTCGAGTCGAGTGAACAGTTTCTTTTTTGTTCACGTGTTCTTACTTTTTGTACGTTGTACCTATTCTTTTGCTTGTAATCTCATTAATGCATGTTTAATATTCATTTGGTTGTACCATCTATTCCACTCTTCTGTATAAACTACATATCTGTCTGTCACTTTTGTCCAGGGCCAGTAATGACTTGCCTCGGCCCTGGGCTCTTGTAATGTTTATTCTTATTTGCATAAATAAACACCTTCAAAGAAACAAGTTTCAAGGATATTGTACAGACAATGGGGGGGGGGGCTGTTGAGATCAGCGATATATCACGGATCCTATACGTATACGGGTAGAATTCTGTACAAAGAATCTGCGCACATTTCGATCCGTATACGAATAAGGATCCGTGATGAGTCGCTGATCTCAACCTCCCTATCATGCATGATAATGGACAGCAGTTTATCTTGAATATCTTCAAACAAATGAGGTGGAGAAAATTGGTCCCGACATATATAGTAGTAAATTTTCCTGGCTATCTAATGGTATCAGCGTCGAAAAATTCTGCTGCAAGCCGCATTTGACAGAAGGAATTTTGTGAAGGCATGTTTTATGCTACTTTCTTATTTGCGCGATTTCATTGACAATTTGTATATCACTATGTTCTACTCATCGAGGCCTTTCGTAATATATCCTGTTATTTCAACTATCTTGTGTAGAAATGTGATTTTGTGGCACTTTTATCAAACTTATGTTGCCCATGCTTGCAACACCTTTGATAGAGCCCCTTCAAACCAAAGGTCATGCTGGTAGATAAAAATCAATGGCCATTGAATAGTTTGTGGGATTGACAGGGTGTCAACAGGCTGTGAATTGGTCAACTAGAAGGAATCCAATGAATTGATGCAGCCTGTTATGGAAATTGACCTTGCATGACAAACACGACCTTCATCCAAGATTGGGTTTCTTTATTCATTGTGAAAGAGAAATGACAACACTCAGCTTTCATTCACCACCACAACTCACAACAGTGCAGAGGCCTGTGTCAAAGGTGTTGCACGAGTGACCAAAAATATTTTGATAAAAGCGCCTCAAAATCCCATTTCAACACAGAATAGTTGATATTTTAGGATATATTATGAAAGGCCTCGATGAGTAGAACGCAGTGATATAAAAATTTTGAATGAAATCATGCAAATAAAAAAGTAGCAAAAACATACCTTTACAAAATTCCTTCTGTCAAATGCAGCTTTCAGCGGAATTTTTCGACGTTGATACCATTAAATAGCCAGGAAAATTTGTTACTATATGTGTCGGGACCAATTTTCTCTATCCCATTGGTTTGAAGATATTCAAGATAAACTGCTGTCCATTTACTTTTGGCCATGAGTGTACATGTGGTGTTTCTTCATGAACATAGGTTTTCGAATGGAATTCTTTACATCTTTTTTGGTACTATTGAATAGGAAGACGCTTATGAGCTTTTGTTACGAATATGCTTTTCGCCAATATATACGCCTGTATTGATCCTGTTGTCTTAGACGATGTGGCATCGGCCGCAGTCAGCGTGAAGTCAATACATGATGTGCCTTCTGCGAGCAGCCCTCCGATACAAAGAAACAATAGAGTGATCAAATGCAAAGTTGACCAACTTATCAAGAAAATACACCGTCGCATGTAGAAGTCAGCCGCGCTTATCGCCAAGGGTAGCAAAGTTCTAGCGGATCAATAGAATACAAATTCTCCTGATTGGTGCTCAATCAACCATGAATGGCTCTTCTTGGTCAACAGACTGACAGTTCCTAGTGCCCTGGCAGGTGAAACTTGACGCCGAATATTACATGTATATCCAGGCTCACACACATGGCAGAGATGTGAGCATTGACCAGCTATGACCCTTATTTTATTCTACATGTGTATCTCAGCCTGTTCAGTAAAGAGTGAACGACCCCTGGAATTTGGTCTTGGAGGCTTTATTTATCATGTAGAGATAAAGGACCTTTCAAACTTTTTGTATACCTCGGTTCAACAGAGATCTACATGTATGTATTCTTGGAAAGTGAAGTTGACCGGAAACTCGGTGTAGGCCTACCTCTTCGAAAGCAAAGACTATCACATACTTTCCTCTACCTGTCTTAGCCAGAAAGACACCCCTAGTAGACCATGAATAACTAAGAGTTTTTTTACATCCTGAGCTAATCGGGGGGGGGGGGGCTTACGAGGCCTGTCGAGTGCCTAATCGTGGGACGTTTATTCTCTGTGTTAAGATATAAGGCTNCTCTTTGTGATGTGTCACAAGGTCACAAGCGAACACGGAACAGGGAAAAAGTGCACAAGCGAACAGCCTATGGATACGCAGCCTAACAATGACCTTTCCCATCAGCCAATCATTCTACTCCTTAGTGAGTAACAGGTCTTCTGATTGGTTCCCACGATTAGGCACTCACCAGTGGTGGAATGATCGCTCTCTCCGTCACCGCATACTAACCCAAGAGGACATTGGTCGATTCTGGCGGAGTACGCAGCGCTGATAGAAATGTGCCATTCTGAGTCGTCGCCTTACGATAAGAGCAACACATTCGTATGTCACGCACAACATACCACAACTTCCCCAACTCAACCTCAGATGAGATGAGTAACACGTGCATGATGGCCTTCAGCTGTATGTATATACATGTATGTGGTGTTTCGCAACCAATCTGCTGACACGGATATTTCCACCTCAGTTGAGTTCCGCCTTGCCTGCATGCATCGCACAGAATGTATATCATTTTAGCCACGTCGCAAAACAGAATACACCGCTGGAGTTTTTTCATGTTACTGACTTGCTGGATCAGCTTTGTTCAAACCGGCGTTTTATCAATTTCCGGCCAAATTGCGATGACAACAAACAGCTGTCAACAAACCCCGCGAGCCGTTCGCTTGAAAGGACATTGAGTGGCTTGGCTACTCCACTGATTCCAGCGAATGTCCTCAGGGGTTTGTATGCGGTGACGAAGGGAACTAACGCTAGAACCTCTGATGTTCTCACTAGGATGGGTTTTTAGGTGAAGAGGCCGAATAAGCTTTGCGAAGGCTGAAAAATATTTGGATAGATAAGAGAGTGAAAGAAAAGGAAGGGCGGGTAAATTCGGTCGCTTGCAGCGCATCCCTTAACCACGTCCAGTCTTTGTACATCGTGGTGATTGGATGCGTTGTTTTTGAATCGATTAAAATAATGAATCGAGGCCTGAGCACCATATATGGCATTATTAGCTCTATAGACAACGTTCGGGCGACTTAAATACTGGAGGAAACCGGAGTGCCGGTGTAACGTTTTTCAGTGAGGCCCGTGTGCCAGTGTGACATGACAATAGATTGACGGAATAAGCGGCGACTTGACTATGAGCGACACACAGAGAAACAGCGAGTCCGTTTCCCAGTATGTTCCGAACAATGAGAATCACACAGAAAAACGGCCAAACTGAAAAGCGTTACACCGGGAGAAAATCTGCGCTGTCAGAGAGAGTCGCCCTCGCTATCACATGCAGTACCGAGTCCGACCGGAGATCGAACCCGAAACCTCAGAGGTAACAGGCGCTGATCTTTCCATTGCGCCACTCTCACATTTTTTTTTGAATTGATGAATAATAAACACTATAGAATAGCTGGACGGCGTGTGGCTGATATGGTATTTATTAATTCCATGGTGGTCGCATACGAATCAAATCAGAAGCGATATTATACAGTGTACGTTGTAAGAGTAATGGAAACGTCGGAACTCGATTTAAATCAACAGGAAAATGGCGCTGACCTGTAGATATCCAAATGGACATGGGCTCGCAAAGTTACCCTGTGAATTCAATCGTGTATTTGTATCTGCGGTGTACACGAATGTAAAGATGAACTCGTTCGACATCAGTATTTACATCCCCACCGACGTTTTCCGCTCAAGAATGGAGTGTTGTGCGTTATGTTTTCTGATGGGCTGTCTGGGGTTCTTGTTCGATTCAAGATCGACTATCTGCTGGTGGCACGTGACCAAGTCGATATGTCGGGAACGGGACAGTGTACCCCTCTCTGGAGGTTGTAAGCTGATGGTTAAGAAGGTGCGTAGCATTTTTACAATAAACTGCAACGATATTGCCACTTTTGTCGACAGCCGGCGCTACCGGGGTGATTGCGCCATTCTCCAATACCGTAGATTACCTTTCGCCCCATTGTTGGAGAATGTATGATAACGATACAATGCATACGTGGATACCCTAGGAACGAGAGTTACTCTACATGGGGCGAGATTGATAAGCGCTGGTTTAAGTTTAACAACATTGTCACTTTTTCCTACACTTTTGTGCCCGATGGCACGCTTGACCAGCTTAGCGTGCCAACGGCCATTGAATGGTATTAAGATTCGGACGTCACATAATTAGAACTATCAGACCGCCATCTTTGTTGGAAAGGTCTTTATAAACCCAAATAACTGTCGTTGTAGGAATTCCACAATAAAGATTTTTTTAAAATAAATATTGCAAGGATTGGATAAGTATGGAACTGAAATACAAAAAAAAACCCTGACGAGATTGGCTAGATGGCATCACCGGTCTTTTAAATGAATAAATATGCTGCCATCTAAAAGTCGCGTTGCCCCCAATTAAGGACTAGAGTACGAAAGAACGTAGATACTGTGACCCGTCCCTTCCAGTCATGACCTACCAGGCACTTCCCTCCCAGGAATGACAGCCTGCGAGCCCGGACGTATTTGTTTGCGCGAGACGCGGAAGAACGCGTAGAGCGATAAAAAAAAAATCCCGGACTGAGACCAGTTATTTGTGGTATTTTGATATTCTAAGGCCTGATTCACATACAGCTTGCACGATACACGGACACGCCGGCGAACAATGTAATGGCTCCACAAAGGAATCAAGACCATGAAACCTTTGTCTGCCACCGTGTACATGTATATGTACCGTGTAGCTCTAAAGGGCCGTTCAGACGACCCAGCCAAAAAAAACACATTCAGATTCGATCCGATCGACCCGCATTCTGGACCGGATATGTTCCATTGTTTGGGGGTAGCGTTTACACACGCATGTTAATCTGGTCACATTCCGACTTCAATAGCCTTGTGGAACTCACCACAGCGAGTGGAGGAAGAAAACCACATCAATGCGCTTGCGCGCAGGTACGATGAATCCGGATTATTCGGGTCTCATTTGCGTTTAGACGAGAAATTTAATCTGGTCGTGTGTGGTCCAATGTGGTCTAATGCGGTTGAATGTGGTTTCGGGACCAGCAAAATCGATGGCCCATTTTAAATCTACATTTGACCGCATTGGGTAGCGTTTACACGCAAGAGCTTTGAACCATAATCGGATTCGATCGGATCGCATGTGGATTTTTGCCTGTCGTCTAAACTGCCCTATACGATACTTTACCACTTGTTAGCACATTCCTAGTGTATTCCACCATTTGAAACTCTGTCCTTTCAACAACATTCGATTTACAACTTCGTAATTAGGCCATTGTCATGGATAATTGGCGCAAGCGCAGTTTGCCGTTTTGACAGTTTTAACTGTCAAAACAACACATACCGGTATATCATTTAAAGGAATATTTATTTCATTGCACTACGGTAATTTAAACAGCACCGGACGCCACCGTTAAAACACGGAAGCAGGTGTGTTTTGGTTTCAACGAATGATTTCGGCAGTCGGCGGCATTTTTCGCGATTTTCTTCGATATTTCTGCAGGACAGCCCTCAGTTGCACGCTGTGAAAGGGTGTGGTGCGAGTTGGGAAAAGGAAAATTCACTGGTCTCCCTGCTATCTCAGCAAAGCGTGTGAGAGGGCGAGCGACGAATGAAGTGAATTCGCGATCTACGGCTACGTGTGTCGCTATTTTTGTCCATTCCGCGACCCAATTGAACGAGTTTTTCTGAATATAGCACCTGATTTTCATGTTGGTAACGATATAAAATACTGCCTCATGATTATCGAGGACTCGCATAAAAACGGAAAGCTGGGCGAAAAACCAACGAAAAACAGCAAACTTGTGCTATCCACCGGCAATCCTTCGTTTGAAGCCATTTATTTCCGTGTTGGAAAGTCAAAACGGTTTCTACTGCGCATGCGTGCGTTTCTGAGAAATTTCCATGACGATGACCTAGTTGCAATTGATGTATAGGTGACCGTATTGGAACATTTAAGAAACTAGCCACTTTCACGTTGGTGGCGACCCCAACGTGTTTCTTTTCATCATCGGATAGAGAATGGTTACTTCTGTTCACTACACGTAAGAATTTAAGAGGAATCACATATAAACAAACCCACGGTGGTTACGAAGTTCAACATCGTTTTGCAATCGAAGGCCACTTTCGCTGCCGTGGTTCATATTCTGAGTGGGGCATCGTTGTTTTCAAGTTTGAGAATATTTCGAAGTGCAAAGGCCAGGGTTTTTGCGGTAACTGGGTGCTCTACGACACAGACGGGAAAATAATTGCAGTGGTTGGAAGATTCTGCTCAACGCGACCTTGCGTAAAAGCGGAATCGGATAAGACGTTTCAACTGCAATTATTTTTTGATCAGTCGAATCACAATAAAGGCTTTATTGTCGTACATTGTCGTTACATAATCAGTGCCTTTAAAAAAGAGGTGTCTGTGACCACATATAATTTCACGAAGGTCCGGGGGCGTCTCTTGCACTCGCCATTAGAAATACTAATGGTGAATTCGGCTCTTCCGGCTTTGTCGCCAGATTTGATAACCAATATCTGGTCATTTTCTATTCCGCACAGCAATAGCATAATGATAATTTTTGAAATTAGATTGCATTATCAGTTTAACCACTCTGCGTATTACGTGCAAGAATCAGAGAACTTCAAATCCCATAGGATATTCAAAGATAAGTACAGGTACCCCTCAGAAATGAAACTGATTCGTCTTGTTTCTACTGATTATGTAATGAACAGGGTTATCTACATGTCAATGAATTCATATGCTGTACCAGTCTACAAAGTCATATGGTTTGACTGTAATGGCAATACGAGTGAATTTGCACATCGTCTAAATATAACCTACCTAAAATACCGTAAGAAAGTGGAAGATTTCGTTATAGATCATACAGGAAGGGTTTTCTCGATGATATTTTCCAAGGCATCTTATGCTGAAATATTTCGTATTGTTCCTGAAATTATGTAGAGAAACAGGGTGTGCTTTAAAGAGGAGTTGGCATCTTCAAAGATGATTAATATATTTGCTGTTCCAAATGTCTATGACATCGCTCAACGACTGGCAAACACTTGGTCAAAAAATCCCGGCTCATTTTCAAAATACAGTAAAATCACCTGTTATTGGTGGTGCTTAGAATTCCTGTAGGCCCTGGTTTTGAAGGTATTTGAGGGCCAGAATGGGGGTACTATGTGGTTAAGTTTGATTAAATTGTGTGATCAGTGAAGCAGACACAAAACGGCTATGACAGGTGTTGATTTTAAGATCAGCATTTTTCTTTGCTACTCTTATTAGTATTCTTGTTTGTCACAATGTGTGCACTGTGATCACATTTCAGTACCAACCACACTCCACGAACTTTCTTCACAGTTCAGCAGTTCCAAAGAAGTACATCTGCTGACACATAATCGGCTATGACCCACCCCCATTCTGGCCCTCAAATACCTTCAAAACCAGGGCCTACAGAAATTCTGAGCACCACCAATAACAGGTGATTTTACTCTATATATATCACACAAAAGTGTATATTCCAGAATTTGAAATTCAGTTGTTTAGTGATGTCACACAGAGAACCACCAAGGCGTCGCCTTTGAAACATTATTATCATAAATGTTATTTTCCATAATAAAGCCCACTCCTTCAGAAATGTTCTAGATCTATTTCGATAAAAATTTTAATAAAAAAAATCGTGTATTGTACGGATTGTCCTGCATGGGAATCAAAAATAATACAAGAACTCTTTACCATCTAAAATGACTGAAGCCATCCGGTAATGGTCCAGAATGAATTATACTTGTCAAGTACAATTATATCGATACTGACAAGTATAAGTACTTGTCAGTGCTCAAGGAAGAGTAATCTGGCTCCATATTCATAAACATTCTTAAGTCAAAGTGTGAAATTATCTTTTGTGTTGAACAAATGATAGGTGTCGCATTTAGACTTCTTACCAAAAATCTCCCAATGGAGAACATGTAGGGTTGTCAACATGCCGTCGGTAGCATTATAGATTGTCAAATATTGCTACGTTTCGCAGATAAAAGCTCATGACGTTGTTGCGGTTATGAGGCAAGCACATGACGAGGACTGCTTAATGAGACCTATGATGATGGTGGAGCTGCAGAACTGGGCCGATATTCATAAAACCTGCCAGCTTAGTTGGTTACTATAGCCGAATCGGTAGATGTCGTCCTGGGTAACCCTAAAGTTTACCCAGGACCAACCTGGGTAACCCTAAAAGTTACCCAGGACCAACCTGGGTAAACTTTAGGGCACTAAAGTTTACCCAGTTTGAAATTCGCGCACTTTTTCACCGGCGGTCGAGGATCTTGAAAACGGTACTTCAGTCATATGTCAGTGCACGAAATCCATCAAATCGGCACAAAATGGCAGCTGATAACGTCACTCGTGTTGCTGCGGAGGATTTGCAGATGTATTTGAATTCGATCGCATCTTATAGGGACGGTCAGTTCACATCTAAAGGTCGAGAAATCAAAAAGAATATGGTTGAGGTCGCGAAAGGAAAATATGAACTGCGTGACGGTGTAAAACGTGCCCCCAAACTGCAGTGGCTAGTTCGGGATGAACATATATGCACTGGCGCGGGAAATTGCCAGCGGCGCTGTGGAGGCATGGCCACCTGTAGGCTTTCGCTGGTGAGTAGGTACATGTACAAAAATGTACAAGGCGTCCGTAATACATGTTATATATAGATAGCCCGGATAGAGAGCTAAGGTACATTTTCTTGCTCACAAGGTAGGCCTAAAGTTGGGACAACATGCACGACCATGACGACAGACACCGTGCGATGAGGAATTTTCGTGTGTTGCTACATCGAAAACATACCAATTTCAACCTCGACCGCAGGTGAAAAAGTGCGCGAATTTCAAACTGGGTAAACTTAAGTGCCCTAAAGTTTACCCAGGATCGTCCTGGGTAGCTTTTAGGGTTACCCAGGTTGGTCCTGGGTAAACGTTAGGGTACCCAGGACGATTCGGCGTTACTATAGTACGTTTAAATCATCTGGAGCTCGATGGGAGGACCCTTTGGTTGTCAGGCAGACTTTGGTATTGTTGGTGAAGTCTGGCTATTGAAATCCGTTTATTGACAGGGCTCTTCCAGCCAATCCCATGCCTATATGCCTGTGTTCAATTTCAAATCAAGGTCAGTTGCATGTTCTATTTCGAACGAGGTTCAGCTGGTTAGAAAACAATGTGTGTTGGACCGTTTAGAGTGAACCCGAAGTTCATTGTTGTCTGGTTACTAGGGGTTTGATTGACATACGCCCATCGAGCTCCAGATGACTTAAACAGACTTTAGTTGTGTACATTGGCCTGCACAAACTAGGCACTTTAGCAGGCAACAGAGTGAGCCTAGCAAGGTTTTATGAATATGAGCCCTGGATGGTAACTGCGAGTGTATTGTACTCGACGACAAACGACGATGGTCCGAAGGTCCGTAAACCTGTGAGCGATCTCCCTCCAGTACCGTTTTTTTCTCGAATTTACAAAGCACCGTCCACCGTAAATTTTGGTCCGCTTTTCCGCTGCGTCGTTCACCAATCATCAGTGAGTTGCTGTTTCTTCCTGTTTTGCACGATAGGTGAGGTTGCAGATACGATACCCACTCCCAGTACGACTGAAACCTTGGGTCGTTTTCGGAACTCATGACGTCGAAAAGTAGGTTGCATCTGACCTTGGAGAACCGAGGTGAAATGTCGTCACTTGTTAGTTTTTGAACACTGTCAAAAACGACCATTTTTGGCGTTTTCCGCACGCTCAGCTCTGTTGAACGCTGCTTACTTTATAATCGTGTCAACGGAATTTTCTTCGGCACAGTTTGTCTGGACTTTCATGAGGTTTGAAAAACAATTGGCAAAACTTTGTAGCCGCCTATTGACGACCGAGTTCACAGAGCAGGAGGGGAAAACTGATGACGTAACATGCGAAAGGGAAATCACCTGGTACAGTACCAATCTAAAGTTTGTTATATCCGCGGGAGCAAACAATCCTTGGATTGCCACGGTAATCCGCGGATCTGAGGACCACAATTTGCGGACAAATTCTTAATTAGCCGTAAACTGTCCGTCCACGGATCCGCGCGGGTGTAATTAGTGTCCGAGTCGCCTCGGCAAACAAGCGTTTGATGTTTGCCGCGTGGATTCATTCAAGCATAAACCGTCCTCGGGCGAAATTTCCACAGGGAATTTTGCATCGACCTTACTGGTTTAGGTTCTAAATTTATTTAAAAAATCGTGTTTCGGATTCGGAAGTAGTCTAGTAGTTCTTTGGAAAATGGGCGCAGGAAACCAGAAATGAACCGTCGTCGTTCGCGGGTAGCCGACGGTAGAGTAGGCTGTCAACGGAACTCGTAGATTTGGCCTACATTTTTCCATCGCATCCCAGACAAGCATTGATGTCGACTGTGTGACCCACTTTTTCTGACATAACTTCATCTTGACAAATCAAGGTCCACAGTCACTTTTCACCCTTGTGAGTGAGGGTATGAGTCATGTAGGCCTAACGGGTACGATAAGATGCCTAACGAAGTTCCCTTCTTGGTCAGCATGTAACGGAGGACAGTCCAATCACAGTACCCTTCTGAATATGTAATGAGGTCGCGAGTGACACTTTGCTGCCTTTATTATCATATGCAAATTTCCAGTTGGAAGCCTGCCAGGCCATCTCAAACCACGTGGAGATTTAAAAGCCCAAGCCGCATCATGGCATCGCATCCGGCCGCAGCCTGTGCGTACAGTGGTACAAAGCCGATAAAAACGCAAATTGTGCACAGTTTTCTTTTTCTTCTTTAGGTACACTTCCCATGGTTGCATCAGCGCCATACCAAAATGGCAACGACATACATCTACAGGGGCCTCACCTACCAACCAGCCCATTGGATTGAGGAGTTGGGATCGAGTGCACCGTGTCCATACATTTCACCAGTATAGAGGTTTCCCACGTGACGTCATCAGATGGAAATATGACGTCATCGAGAAAAGGTCGGCCATATTGGCCGTCAAGAACATCCGCAGACGACAGATGGGGGCCGAGGCCTACACACGCGCAGCCATGAGAGCAGCGTGTATTTGTGCAGCAGTTTTGTCGGTTTTATGCAGATTTTTATTTCTAACTGGGTTTAATATGATGAGACGAAGATGCCAAAAGCCTGCATTGCGTTTGGGTGCACTAATCGTGACGATACTCGGCCAGAATTGCAGTTTTATCGGATGCCAGCTGACCCATGCAGACGGGAGCAATGGATTGCTGCCATCCGAAGGGAAAACTGGACCCCAACCTCGCATGATCGCATTTGCAGTGCCCATTTTATATCAGGTGAGAGACAGTTTGATGTTTATCTGTTAGCCTAGGCCTAGGCCTAGGCCTATTTCATATGGGGGTAGGCCTACGTCGCGTGTGCACAACACAACACATCACATGCAACAAATGTCAAATGAGCAAAGTGACGAACGAATGCAAACAGCCCGCTCGCTGAGCATGCATGGTGAGTGCATGTAGATGTAGCCTACGGCCATGGCGATGATGGCATGGCAGGCATAGGCCTAGGCCTAGGCTATAGGCTAGTAGGCCTAGTGCCTAGGCCTATGCCTATGCATACCGGGGGGCCTATGCCTACTCGTGAATAAGTGCATTACCGGTATATTGAATGAAATTGAAATTACAAAAAAATCATCAATGTGCATGATTTGTGTGAGGCCTACCGGTACCTGGTATCAAGTTAAGGGTTGTGACAAAAGGTGGCGAATTGGCGAGTGGCGAGTTGGCGAATTGGCGAGTTTTTATTTCAGTTTGGTCTGCAGGTTTACAGTGATCAACCTCGCCACCTGGTCACCATGATTTATAGCAAACTCTACAACAGTGCCGATTTTCTCAGACTTCAAAATATGGCCGCCTGGACTTCGACACACACCTCATACATAGTAGAAGCTAGGATGCTTTAAATAAACTGTGCATAAATATGTATCTTGGAACCGGTACCCTCTGCCCAGGTCTAGGCCTATAGGCCCATGCCAAATTTCGGATAGATTGGACTTCACCCTTACGAAAAATTCCCACGTGTTATTTCTTTTTTCACATGTGGGAATTATTTCACATATGTGAAAATACATGTAAGTCCATGTGTGAAATTTGCCGCTTTTCCCATATGGGATTTTTGTTGAAATCCCACATGTGAATCCTAAATGTAAATTCTATATTGTTCATAATCTTAGTTCACCATTTTTATGGTTTCCGATACTAGTATCGGAAACCATATTGTGTTTGGTCGTGGTATCTGTCTGTCTGTCATTCTGTCATTATGGTTTCCGATCTCAAGATCGGAAACCATATAGTGTTTGGTCATGGTGTCTATCTGTGTGTGTGTCTGTGTGTGTGTCTGTCTGTCTGTCTGTTCAGTCTGTCACACCTGTAACTTTGTACGTGCAAGAGCTACAGACCTGGAAATGTGACCTACCCCCAGGTTTCATGACCTGAGCTACAAGATGGAATGAAAATTTCAGGTCTCCGATACCTGGTTCATGGTGAAATTGATATATCAAAAGTTGAGATTTTGTCTGTCACACTTTTGTTTCTTGAATAACTTGTCTCCGAGGTCAGCTACAGCACTGGTAACAAGTTCCTTCCCTATGTTTATGACCCTTGGCAAGATACTGGCATCAACGAGTTTATTGTCCATAAAAAACATTTGGTGATAGATTAGAAATATAAAAAATATCCATGCACAATCCCAGTGTCATAAACTGGCACCGGTTATGGGAGAACCTGTCTAAAAAGCATTTTACATGCTTATAGTGAACTTGTGCTTCTGTGTCATGATTGGTTGCTCTCAGTGGAATGTGCAACTACAAGATGCAACTAGACCTACTGTACTGTTAATGTTGTTTACTGTTACTGCTACTTAAAGTACTTTTGGTTTATTGATACTAGTCTTAATGTCCTTTTGGATCACCATGAATTGTCTGAGAATATTCTGTGATGAGTTAAAACATGTCCGTCCACGGTTTCATGTTTCACTTCCTTGATGCCAATTAGAAAGTGTCTGGGGAAGACACTTAATCAGTGGATGTTCTTTTTTGGTACTCCTTCAACAGTTCGGTTTCAGCACAGATTTTCGAACAGTATCCCCGTTCATGATCACTTGTAGAATGAATGTACAGTCATGGACATTAGTTTATCTACACCTGATAAGTTGAATATTTCAAATACTACTGGGCCGAAATTTTAACACGGTTTGTTCCATATGAAAGTACATCTTGTTGGTCACATTCCTTCATCAAAATTTTGGAAATTTGGAAACATCGTAATTACGTTATAGCTCATCAGAAAAAATACTAAAAATTATTACGTAATTTTTTTGTGACTTTTATTGCAGTTTTGATAGAGTGGAGCCTTCTAAGGATCATGGACTTTGGTTCATCAAGATCTGTTGAGTGGTTGCTGAGATATTTGAGATTATCAAAACTTTGTAAATCCATTTTTTGACGTTAGCTTTATCTAATGCCATCAAAATTTCCTACAAATCACGAAAATCTCAAATTATCAAAATTTTGATAATCTCAAATATCTCAGCAACCACTCAGCATATTTTGATGAAACAAAGCCCCAAATCTTTAGAAAGTTCCACTCTATCACATCTGCAACAAAAATCTCAAAAATATTACATAATAAAAAGTTCGATTTTTAGTGTTTTTTCTGATGAGCTATTACATAATTACGATATTTTCAAATTTCCAACATTTTGATGCAGAAATATGACCAACAAGATTTACTTTCATATGGAACAAACTGTGTTAAAATTGGCCCAGTAGTATTTGAAATATTCAACTTATCAGGTGTAGATAAAATAATGTCCATTACTGTACATGTGATCATGAATCTACACGTGGTCATGAACGGGGGGATACACATGCAGGCTCTACTGTTTGTAAATCTGTGCTGAAATCAAACTGTTGACAAAGGAGTAACAAAAAAGAAATACACTGACTTATGTTACACTCCTCTCGCAGTGTTTTCGTTTTGTGAGCGGAGTTTTGCGAACAAAAGCACTGCGGGAGGAGTGTAACTTCATGCTTGCTATCCATCCATCCACATTTTAATGTGATTTTTTTACTCTCAGGGCCATATGCACCAAAAA